>JAESHU010000063.1:0-12509 GCA_017639245.1 Myiopsitta monachus | reverse complement strand
CAGACTGAGATCAGAATTCTAAGAGAGACTGTGAGCTACATTGTGACAAAGACTGAGCTGTATTCTAAGGCAGACAGAGAGCAGCATGATAAGTGAGATTGAGAATAGCGTCCTAAGATAGATAGAGAATTTTAAGGCAGACTGCGGGCATCATTCTAACACAGACTTAGAGGAGCTTTCTAAAAGAGACTGAGAGGTACATTATGACATAGACTGAGAGCCGCATTCTTAACGCAGCCTGAGAGCAGCATTTTGAGGAAGACTGAGAGCAGCATTCTAAGGCAGACTGCGAACAGCTTTCTTAGACAGACTGAGAGAAGCATACGAGGACAGTCTCAGAGCAGCATTCTAAGAGAGACAGAGATTAGCATTCCAGGACAGACTGAGAGCACCATTCAAAGACAGACATAGACCAGAATTCTAAGACTGGGAGCAGCATTCTAAGTCAGACTGAGAACAGCATGGTGAGTGAGACTGAGAGTAGCATTCTAAGATATGTAGAAGAATTTTATGGCAGACTGAGAGCAGCATTCTAAGACAGACAGAGAGCAGCATAGCAAGTGAGACTGAGAATAGTTTTCTAAAATAGACAGAAGAATTATATGGCAGACTAAGAGCAGCATTCTAGGAGAGACTTAGAGCAGCATTCTAAGACATACTGAGAGAAGCATTCTAGGACAGACAGAGAGCAGCGTTCCAAGACAGCCTGAGAGCTGCATTGTGACACAGACTGAGATCAGAATTCTAAGAGAGACTGAGGGCTGCATTGTGACAAAGACTGACAGCAGAATTCTAAGACAGAATGAGATCTGCATTGTGACATAGACTGAGAGCAGTATTCTAGAGGTAGACTCTGAGCAGCATGGTAAGTTGAGATTGAGAACAGCGTTCTAAGATTGATAGAGAATTTTTAGGCAGACTGAGAGTATCATTCTAACATAGAGTGAGAGCAATATTCTGAGATCGTCTGTGAGCAGCATTCTAGGACAGACTGAGAGCAGTTTTTTAGACAGACTGAGGGAAGCATTTGAACGCAGTCCAAGAGCAGTATTCTAATAGAGACTGAGGGCAGCATTCTAAGACAGACTTAGAGCAGCATTGTAGGAGAGACAGAGAGCAGCATTCTAGGACAGACAGAGAGCAGCATTCTAATACTGAAAGAGAGCAGCGTTCCATGACAGACTGAGAGCTGCATTGTGACACAGACTGCGGTCAGAATTCTAAGACACACTGAGAGCAGCATGGTAAGTGAGATTGAGAAGAGCGTTCTAAGATTGATAGAGAATTTTTAAGCAGACTGAGAGTTTCATTCTAAGACAGAGTTACAGCAGCATTCTAAGACAAACTGAGAGCAGCGTTCCAAGACAGACTGAGAGCGGCATTGTGGCATAGACTGACAGCAGAATTCTAAGGCAGAATGAGAACTGCATTGTGACATATACTGAGAGCAGCATTCCAGGACCGACTGAGAGCAGCATTCCAGGACCGACTGAGAGCAGCATTCCAGGACCGACTGAGAGCAGCATTCCAGGACCGACTGAGAGCAGCATTCCAGGACTGACTGAGAGCAGCTTTCTAGGACAGACTGAGAGCAGCTTTCTAGGACAGAATGAGAGCAGCATTCTAGGACAAACTGAGGGAAGCATTGTAGGACAGATTGAGGGAAGCATTGTAGGACAGACTGAGGGAAGCATTTGAAGGCAGTCCAAGAGCAGTATTTGACTAGGCACTGAGGGCCGCATGCTAAGACAGACTTAGAATAGCATTGTAGGACAGACAGAGAGCAGCATTCTAAGTCAGACTGAGAGCAGCATTCTAGGACAGACTGAGAGCAGCATTCTAGGACAGACTGAGAGCAGCATTCTAGGACAGACTGAGAGCAGCATTCTAGGACAGACTGAGAGCAGCATTCCAGGACCGACTGAGAGCAGCATTCCAACACCGACTGAGAGCAGTATTCCAGGACCGACTGAGAGCAACATTCCAGGACCGACTGAGAGCAGCATTCCAGGACAGACTGAGAGCAGCATTCCAGGACAGACTGAGAGCAGCATTGTCGGACAGACAGAGAACAGCGTTCTAAGACAGACTGAGAGCAGCGTTCCAAGAGAGACTGAGAGCTGCATGCTGACACAGACTGAGATCAGAATTCTAAGAGACTGAGGGCTGCTTTGTGACATAGACTGACAGCAGAATTCTAAGACAGAATGAGATCTGCATTGTGACATAGACTGAGAGCAGCATTCTAGAGGTAGACTCTGAGCAGCATGGTAAGTTGAGATTGAGAACAGCGTTCTAAGATTGATAGAGAATTTTTAGGCAGATTGAGAGTATCATTCTAACACAGAGTGAGAGCAGTATTCTAAGACGGTCTGTGAGCAGCTTTCTGGTACAATCACGGAGCAGCATTCTAGTACAGACAGAGTGCAGCATTCCAGGACCGACTGAGAGCAGCATTCCAGGACACACTTAGAGTAGCATTGTCGGACAGACAGAGAGGAGCGTTCCACGGTAGACTGAGAGCTTCATTGTGACACAGATTGAGATCAGAATTCTAAGAGAGACTGAGAACGGCATTGTGACATAGACTGAGAGCAGTATTCTAAGGTAGACTGCGAGCAGCATGGTAAGTGAGATTGGGAAGAGCGTTCTAAGATTGATAGAGAATTTTTAGGCAGACTGAGAGTATCATTCTAAGGCAAACTGAGAGGAGCCTTCTAAGGCAGACTGAGAGCAGCATTCTGAGGCAGACTGACAGCAGCATTCTAGTACAGAGTGAAGCATTCTAGGACAGACTGAGAGCGGCATTCTAGGACAGACAGAGAGCAGCATTCTAAGACAGACTCAGAGCAGCATTTTAGGACAGACTGAGAGCAGCATTCTAAGACAGACTGAGAGCAGCATTCCAGGAGAGACTGAGAGCAGCATTCCAGGAGAGACTGAGAGCAGCATTCCAGGACAGACTGAGAGCAGCTTTCTAGGACAGACTGAGAGCAGCTTTCTACGACAGACTGAGAGCAGCTTTCTAGGACAGACTGAGAGCAGCTTTCTAGGACAGACTGAGAGAAGCTTTCTAGGACAGAATGAGAGCAGCATTCTAGGACAAACTGAGGGAAGCATTGTAGGACAGATTGAGGGAAGCATTGTAGGACAGACTGAGGGAAGCATTTGAAGGCAGTCCAAGAGCAGTATTTGACTAGGCACTGAGGGCCGCATGCTAAGACAGACTTAGAATAGCATTGTAGGACAGACAGAGAGCAGCATTCTAAGTCAGACTGAGAGCAGCATTCTAGGACAGACTGAGAGCAGCATTCTAGGACAGACTGAGAGCAGCATTCTAGGACAGACTGAGAGCAGCATTCTAGGACAGACTGAGAGCAGCATTCTAGGACAGACTGAGAGCAGCTTTCTAGGACAGACTGAGAGCAGCTTTCTAGGACAGACTGAGAGAAGCTTTCTAGGACAGAATGAGAGCAGCATTCTAGGACAAACTGAGGGAAGCATTGTAGGACAGATTGAGGGAAGCATTGTAGGACAGACTGAGGGAAGCATTTGAAGGCAGTCCAAGAGCAGTATTTGACTAGGCACTGAGGGTCGCATGCTAAGACAGACTTAGAATAGCATTGTAGGACAGACAGAGAGCAGCATTCTAAGTCAGACTGAGAGCAGCATTCTAGGACAGACTGAGAGCAGCATTCTAGGACAGACTGAGAGCAGCATTCTAGGACAGACTGAGAGCAGCATTCTAGGACAGACTGAGAGCAGCATTCCAGGACCGACTGAGAGCAGCATTCCAGGAGCGACTGAGAGCAGCATTCCAGGACCGACTGAGAGCAGCATTCCAACACCGACTGAGAGCAGTATTCCAGGACCGACTGAGAGCAACATTCCAGGACCGACTGAGAGCAGCATTCCAGGACAGACTGAGAGCAGCATTCCAGGACAGACTGAGAGCAGCATTGTCGGACAGACAGAGAACAGCGTTCTAAGACAGACTGAGAGCAGCGTTCCAAGAGAGACTGAGAGCTGCATGCTGACACAGACTGAGATCAGAATTCTAAGAGACTGAGGGCTGCTTTGTGACATAGACTGACAGCAGAATTCTAAGACAGAATGAGATCTGCATTGTGACATAGACTGAGAGCAGCATTCTAGAGGTAGACTGAGAGCAGCATGGTAAGTTGAGATTGAGAACAGCGTTCTAAGATTGATAGAGAATTTTTAGGCAGATTGAGAGTATCATTCAAACACAGAGTGAGAGCAGTATTCTAAGACGGTCTGTGAGCAGCTTTCTGGTACAATCAGAGAGCAGCATTCTAGTACAGACAGAGTGCAGCATTCCAGGACAGACTGAGAGCAGCATTCCAGGACAGACTGAGAGCAGCATTGTCGGACAGACAGAGAACAGCGTTCTAAGACAGACTGAGAGCAGCGTTCCAAGAGAGACTGAGAGCTGCATGCTGACACAGACTGAGATCAGAATTCTAAGAGACTGAGGGCTGCTTTGTGACATAGACTGACAGCAGAATTCTAAGACAGAATGAGATCTGCATTGTGACATAGACTGAGAGCAGCATTCTAGAGGTAGACTGAGAGCAGCATGGTAAGTTGAGATTGAGAACAGCGTTCTAAGATTGATAGAGAATTTTTAGGCAGATTGAGAGTATCATTCAAACACAGAGTGAGAGCAGTATTCTAAGACGGTCTGTGAGCAGCTTTCTGGTACAATCAGAGAGCAGCATTCTAGTACAGACAGAGTGCAGCATTCCAGGACAGACTGAGAGCAGCATTCCAGGACAGACTGAGAGCAGCATTGTCGGACAGACAGAGAACAGCGTTCTAAGACAGACTGAGAGCAGCGTTCCAAGAGAGACTGAGAGCTGCATGCTGACACAGACTGAGATCAGAATTCTAAGAGACTGAGGGCTGCTTTGTGACATAGACTGACAGCAGAATTCTAAGACAGAATGAGATCTGCATTGTGACATAGACTGAGAGCAGCATTCTAGAGGTAGACTGAGAGCAGCATGGTAAGTTGAGATTGAGAACAGCGTTCTAAGATTGATAGAGAATTTTTAGGCAGATTGAGAGTATCATTCTAACACAGAGTGAGAGCAATATTCTGAGATCGTCTGTGAGCAGCATTCTAGGACAGACTGAGAGCAGTTTTTTAGACAGACTGAGGGAAGCATTTGAACGCAGTCCAAGAGCAGTATTCTAATAGAGACTGAGGGCAGCATTCTAAGACAGACTTAGAGCAGCATTGTTGGAGAGACAGAGAGCAGCATTCTTGGACAGACTGAGAGCAGCATTCTGAGACAGATCTAGAGTAGCATTGCGAGAGAGACAGAGAGCAGCATTCTAATACTGACAGAGAGTAGCGTTCCATGACAGACTGAGAGCTGCATTGTGACACAGACTGCGGTCAGAATTCTAAGACACACTGAGAGCAGCATGGTAAGTGAGATTGAGAGGAGCGTTCTAAGATTGATAGGGAATTTTTAAGCAGATTGAGAGTTTCATTCTAAGACAGAGTTAGAGCAGCATTCTAAGACAGATTGAGAGCTGCATTATGACATAGACTGACAGCAGAATTCTAAGAAAGAATGAGAACTGCATTGTGATATACACTGAGAGCAGAATTCTTAGACACACTGAGAGCAGCATGGTAAGTGAGATTGAGAACAGCATTCAAAGATTGATAGAGAATTTTTAGGCAGAGTGAGAGTATCATTCTAACACAGAGTGAGAGCAGTATTCTAAGACGGTCTGTGAGCAGCTTTCTGGTACAGACAGAGAGCAGCATTCTAGTACAGACAGAGTGCAGCATTCCAGGACCGACTGAGAGCAGCATTCCAGGACACACTTAGAGAAGCATTGTCGGACAGACAGAGAGGAGCGTTCCAAGGTAGACTGAGAGCTTCATTGTGACACAGATTGAGATCAGAATTCTAAGAGAGACTGAGAACGGCATTGTGACATAGACTGAGAGCAGTATTCTAAGGTAGACTGCGAGCAGCATGGTAAGTGAGATTGGGAAGAGCGTTCTAAGATTGATAGAGAATTTTTAGGCAGACTGAGAGTATCATTCTAAGGCAAACTGAGAGGAGCCTTCTAAGGCAGACTGAGAGCAGCATTCTGAGGCAGACTGACAGCAGCATTCTAGTACAGAGTGAAGCATTCTAGGACAGACTGAGAGCGGCATTCTAGGACAGACAGAGAGCAGCATCCTAAGACAGACTGAGAGCAGCATTCTAGGACCGACTGAGAGCAGCATTCCAGGACCGACTGAGAGCAGCCTTCCATGACAGACTGAGAGCTGCATTGTGACACAGACTGCGGTCAGAATTCTAAGACACACTGAGAGCAGCATGGTAAGTGAGATTGAGAAGAGCGTTCTAAGACTGATAGAGAATTTTTAAGCAGACTGAGAGTTTCATTCTAAGACAGAGTTAGAGCAGCATTCTAAGACAGATTGAGAGCTGCATTATGACATAGACTGACAGCAGAATTCTAAGAAAGAATGAGAACTGCATTGTGACATACACTGAGAACAGAATTTTTAGACACACTGAGAGCAGCATGGTAAGTGAGATTGAGAAGAGCATTCAAAGATTGATAGAGAATTTTTAGGCAGAGTGAGAGTATCATTCTAACACAGAGTGAGAGCAGTATTCTAAGACGGTCTGTGAGCAGCATTCCAGGACCGACTGAGAGCAGCATTCCAGGACAGACTGAGAACAGCGTTTTAAGACAGACTGAGAGGAGCGTTCCAAGAGAGACTGAGAGCTGCATTGTGACACAGACTGAGATCAGAATTCTAAGTGAGACTGAGGGCTGCATTGTGACATAGACTGACAGCAGAATTCTAAGACAGAATGAGATCTGCATTGTGACATAGACTGAGAGCAGAATTCTTAGACACACTGAGAGCAGCATGGTAAGTGAGATTGAGAACAGCATTCAAAGATTGATAGAGAATTTTTAGGCAAAGTGAGAGTATTATTCTAACACAGAGTGAGAGCAGTATTCTAAGACGGTCTGTGAGAAGCTTTCTAGGACAGACTGAGAGCAGCATTCTAGGACACACTGAGAGCAGCATTCCAGGACCGACTGAGAGCAGCATTCCAGGACCGACTGAGAGCAGCATTCCAGGACCGACTGAGAGCAGCATTCCAGGACAGACTGAGAGCAGCATTCTAGGACAGACTTAGAGTAGCATTGTCGGACAGACAGAGAGGAGCGTTCCAAGGTAGACTGAGAGCTTCATTGTGACACAGCCTGAGATCAGAATTCTAAGAGAGACTGAGAACGGCATTGTGACATAGACTGAGAGCAGTATTCTAAGGTAGACTGCGAGCAGCATGGTAAGTGAGATTGGGAAGAGCGTTCTAAGATTGATAGAGAATTTTTAGGCAGACTGAGAGTATCATTCTAAGGCAAACTGAGAGGAGCCTTCTAAGGCAGACTGAGAGCAGCATTCTGAGGCAGACTGACAGCAGCATTCTAGTACAGAGTGCAGCATTCTAGGACAGACTGAGAGCGGCATTCTAAGACTGACATAGTGTAGCATTGTAGGACAGACAGACAGCAGCGTTCTAAATCAGACTGAGAGCCGCATTCTAGGACAGACAGAGTGCCGCGTTCCAAGACAGACTGAGAGCTTCATTGTGACACAGACTGAGATCAGAATTCTAAGAGAGACTGAGAGCTGCATTGTGACATAGGTTGAGCAGTATTCTAAGGCAGACTGCGAGCAGCATTCCAGGACAGACTGAGAGCAGCATTCTAAGACAGACTGAGAGCAGCGTTCCAAGACAGACTGAGAGCTGCATTGTGACATAGACTGACAGCAGAATTCTAAGGCAGAATGAGAACTGCATTGTGACATATACTGAGAGCAGCATTCCAGGACAGACTGAGAGCAGCATTCCAGGACAGACTGAGAGCAGCATTCCAGGACAGACTGAGAGCAGCATTCCAGGACAGACTGAGAGCAGCATTCCAGGACAGACTGAGAGCAGCATTCCAGGACAGACTGAGAGCAGCATTCCAAGACAGACTGAGAGCAGCATTCCAGGACAGACTGAGAGCAGCTTTCTAGGACAGACTGAGAGCAGCTTTCTAGGACGGACTGAGAGAAGCTTTCTAGGACAGACTTAGGGAAGCATTGTAGGACAGACTGAGGGAAGCATTTGAAGGCAGTCCAAGAGCAGTATTCGAATAGACACTGAGGGCAGGATGCTAAAACAGACTTAGAGTAGCATTCTAAGTCAGACTGAGAGCAGCATTCTAGGACAGACTGAGAGCAGCATTCTAGGACACACTGAGAGCAGCATTCCAGGACCGACTGAGAGCAGCATTCCAGGACCGACTGAGAGCAGCCTTCCATGACAGACTAAGAGCTGCATTGTGACACAGACTGCGGTCAGAATTCTAAGACACACTGAGAGCAGCATGGTAAGTGAGATTGAGAAGAGCGTTCTAAGACTGATAGAGAATTTTTAAGCAGACTGAGAGTTTCATTCTAAGACAGAGTTAGAGCAGCATTCTAAGACAGATTGAGAGCTGCATTATGACATAGACTGACAGCAGAATTCTAAGAAAGAATGAGAACTGCATTGTGATATACACTGAGAGCAGAATTCTTAGACACACTGAGAGCAGCATGGTAAGTGAGATTGAGAACAGCATTCAAAGATTGATAGAGAATTTTTAGGCAGAGTGAGAGTATCATTCTAACACAGAGTGAGAGCAGTATTCTAAGACGGTCTGTGAGCAGCATTCCAGGACCGACTGAGAGCAGCATTCCAGGACAGACTGAGAGCAGCATTGTTGGACAGACTGAGAACAGCGTTTTAAGACAGACTGAGAGCAGCGTTCCAAGAGAGACTGAGAGCTGCATTGTGACACAGACTGAGATCAGAATTCTAAGAGAGACTGAGGGCTGCATTGTGACATAGACTGACAGCAGAATTCTAAGACAGAATGCGATCTGCATTGTGACATAGACTGAGAGCAGCATTCCAGGACAGACTGAGAGCAGCATTGTCGGACAGACTGAGAACAGTGTTCCAAGACAGACTGAGAGCTGCATTGTGACATAGACTGAGAGCAGTATTCTAAGGTAGACTGCGAGCAGCATGGTAAGTGAGATTGGGAAGAGCGTTCTAAGATTGATAGAGAATTTTTAGGCAGACTGAGAGTATCATTCTAAGGCAAATTGAGAGGAGCCTTCTAAGGCAGACTGAGAGCAGCATTCTAGTACAGTGTGCAGCGTTCTAGGACAGACTGAGCGTGGCATTCTAAGTCTGACATAGTGTAGCATTGTAGGACAGACAGAGAGCAGCATTCCAGGACAGACTGAGAGCAGCATTCTAAGACAGACTCAGAGCAGCATTTTAGGACAGACTGAGAGCAGCATTCTAAGACAGACTGAGAGCAGCGTTCCAAGACAGATTGAGAGCTGCATTGTGACATAGACTGACAGCAGAATTCTAAGGCAGAATGAGAACTGCATTGTGACATATACTGAGAGCAGCATTCTAGGACAGACTGAGAGCAGCATTCCAGGACAGACTGAGAGCAGCATTCCAGGACAGACTGAGAGCAGCATTCCAGGACAGACTGAGAGCAGCATTCCAGGACAGACTGAGAGAAGCTTTCTAGGACAGACAGAGAACAGCATTCTAGGACAAACTGAGGGAAGCATTCCAGGACAGACTGAGGGAAGCATTTGAAGGCAGTCCAAGAGCAGTATTCGAATAGACACTGAGGGCAGGATGCTAAGACAGACTTAGAGTAGTATTGTAGGACACACAGAGAGCAGCATTCTAAGTCAGACTGAGAGCAGCATTCTAGGACAGACTGAGAGCAGCATTCTAGGACACACTGAGAGCAGCATTCCAGGACCGACTGAGAGCAGCATTCCAGGACCGACTGAGAGCAGCATTCCAGGACAGACTGAGAGCAGCATTCCAGGACAAACTTAGAGTAGCATTGTCGGACAGACAGAGAGGAGCGTTCCAAGGTAGACTGAGAGCTTCATTGTGACACAGACTGAGATCAGAATTCTAAGAGAGACTGAGAACGGCATTGTGACATAGACTGAGAGCAGTATTCTAAGGTAGACTGCGAGCAGCATAGTAAGTGAGATTGGGAAGAGCGTTCTAAGATTGATAGAGAATTTTTAGGCAGACTGAGAGTATCATTCTAAGGCAAACTGAGAGGAGCCTTCTAAGGCAGACTGAGAGCAGCATTCTGAGGCAGACTGACAGCAGCATTCTAGTACAGAGTGCAGCATTCTAGGACAGACTAAGAGCAGCATTCTAAGACTGACATAGTGTAGCATTGTAGGACAGACTGAGAGCAGCATTCTAGGACAGACAGAGTGCCGCGTTCCAAGACAGACTGAGAGATTCATTGTGACACAGACTGAGATCAGAATTCTAAGAGAGACTGAGAGCTACATTGTGACATAGGTTGAGCAGTATTCTAAGGCAGACTGAGAGCAGCATTCTGAGGCAGACTGACTGCAGCATTCTAGTACAGAGTGAAGCATTCTAGGACAGACTGAGAGCAGCATTCTAAGACTGACATAGTGTAGCATTGTAGGACAGACAGAGAGCAGCGTTCTAAGGCAGACTGAGAGCTGCATTGTGACACAGACTGAGATCAGAATTGTAAGACACACTTAGTGCAGCATTGTAAGTGTGATTGAGAACAGTGTTCTAAGATTGATAGAGAATTTTTAGGCAGAGTGAGAGTGTCATTCTAACACAGAGTGAGAGCAGCATTCTAAGACGGTCTGTGAGCAGCTTTTTGGTACAGAGAGCAGCATTCTAGTACAGACAGAGTGCAGCATTCCAGGACAGACTGAGAGCAGCACTCTAGGACAGACTTAGAGTAGCATTGTCGGACAGAGAGAATAGCTTTCCAAGGTAGACTGAGAGCTTCATTGTGACACAGCCTGAGATCAGAATTCTAAGAGTGACTGAGAACGGCATTGTGACATAGACTGAGAGCAGTATTCTAAGGTAGACTGCGAGCAGCATGGTAAGTGAGATTGGGAAGAGCGTTCTAAGATTGATAGAGAATTTTTAGGCAGACTGAGAGTATCATTCTAAGGCAAACTGAGAGGAGCCTTCTAAGGCAGACTGAGAGCAGCATTCTGAGGCAGACTGACAGCAGCATTCTAGTACAGAGTGCAGCATTCTAGGACAGACTGAGCGCGGCATTCTAAGGCTGACATAGTGTAGCATTGTAGGACAGACAGAGAGCAGCGTTCTAAGGCAGACTGAGAGCAGCATTCTAGGACAGAGTGCCTCGTTCCAAGACAGACTGAGAGCTTCATTGTGACACAGACTGAGATCAGAATTCTAAGAGAGACTGAGAGCTGCATTGTGACATATATTGAGAGCAGCATTCCAGGACAGACTGAGAGCAGCATTCCAGGACAGACTGAGAGCAGCATTCCAGGACAGACTGAGAGCAGCATTCCAGGACAGACTGAGAGCAGCATTCCAGGACAGACTGAGAGCAACATTCCAGGACAGACTGAGAGCAGCTTTCTAGGACAGACTGAGAGCAGCTTTCTAGGACAGACTGAGAGAAGCTTTCTAGGACAGACTTAGGGAAGCATTGTAGGACAGACTGAGGGAAGCATTTGAAGGCAGTCCAAGAGCAGTATTCAAATAGACACTGAGGGCAGGATGCTAAGACAGACTTAGAGTAGCATTCTAAGTCAGACTGAGAGCAGCATTCTAGGACAGACTGAGAGCAGCATTCCAGGACTGACTGAAAACAGCATTCCAGGACCGACTGAGAGCAGCATTCCAGGACCGACTGAGAGCAGCATGCCAGGACCGACTGAGAGCAGCATGCCAGGACCGACTGAGAGCAGCCTTCCATGACAGACTGAGAGCTGCATTTTGACACAGACTGCGGTCAGAATTCTAAGACACACTGAGAGCAGCATGGTAAGTGAGATTGAGAAGAGCGTTCTAAGACTGATAGAGAATTTTTAAGCAGACTGAGAGTTTCATTCTAAGACAGAGTTAGAGCAGCATTCTAAGACAGATTGAGAGCTGCATTATGACATAGACTGACAGCAGAATTCTAAGAAAGAATGTGAACTGCATTGAGACATACACTGAGAACAGAATTTTTAGACACACTGAGAGCAGCATGGTAAGTGAGATTGAGAACAGCATTCAAAGATTGATAGAGAATTTTTAGGCAGAGTGAGAGTATCATTCTAACACAGAGTGAGAGCAGTATTCTAAGACGGTCTGTGAGCAGCATTCCAGGACCGACTGAGAGCAGCATTCCAGGACCGACTGAGAGCAGCATTCCAGGACCGACTGAGAGCAGCATTCCAGGACAGACTGAGAGCAGCACTGTCGGACAGACTGAGAACAGCGTTTTAAGAAAGACTGAGAGCAGCGTTCCAAGAGAGACTGAGAGCTGCATTGTGACATAGACTGACAGCAGAATTCTAAGACAGAATG
>JAESHU010000075.1:142368-160801 GCA_017639245.1 Myiopsitta monachus | reverse complement strand
TTGCCTCCCGGTTGCTTTGGTGAAGGGTTCCGTGGGGTTCCATGGCCTCGCACACCTGAACAGGGGGAGTTCCAGAATCAGCCACCCCTGAGGTGGTCATTGTGATGCATGAGCTCTGACTGGGTCCACGGGGTGCTCTGGAGCTGCTGCAGGCATTCTCTGGGATTCTCTAGGGGTATGCCCAGGGTGCCCTGGGGGTGCTTTAAGGGTCACCACAGCCAAACTCTGGCCCAAACCCGGTTCCCAGCACCCCATACTCCCAGGCCATGCGCAGCCCCACAGCCCAGAACTCGTACCCACTCCCCGCGTTCCCCAGCACCCCGGGAGCGCCCGGCCCCACTGCCCAGAGCCATGGGGGTCCGCAGACCCCCAGCCCCACTCCCCAGCCTCTGCATCGCCCCCCAGACCCGCGCTGCACCCACTCATCCTCCTCCCGCTCTCGCTCTGCTGCTTTGGGCACAGAGTCAGTGGGGAGAAGGAAAAGGGGACAGGAGGGACACGGGGGGCACAGCCCCAAAGGCAGCAGCGGTGCTGTCACAGAGCACAGCCACACAAACACCATGAGGGCTTGGGGGGCCTGGGGCGATTCTGAGGGGGTCCCCAAACAGGAAACATGGGGGCAATGTTGGGGATTCTATGGGGATCTGTGAGGGTTCAGAGGGGTTTATGGGGTCTATGTGGTGTCTATGGCTGCTCTACAGAGGTCTACAGCAGTCTATAGGGGTCTATGGGGATCTATGGCTGATATAAGGAAAGCAGGTGCCCTGAAAACACGGGGTTAAAATGCTTTGATGTTACGTCTAAGATAGAGAATTCGGTTTGTGTTGTAAGTCTGCGGTGTGATAACAGAATTTAGTAGTCTTACTAACAAGAGTGAATTTCCATCCTTCTAGAGAAGTGAATTCTTTCTTACTATCCTTCTCATTTATCAGTTAGTTTGGAGACAGTGACTCCCAAACATCTACTAGCTTGGGATACTGCTTGTCTGCCCATGCTGTCCTGCTTGCAATACATTTTGTACAAAGGTCACGCTGATCTAAATACTTGCCAGCTCTCAGAAACTTGCAGATATGGCTGCTTTCAGCTTATTGTGATTCCTGGGGCATCTGACTGTGCCAAAGGTGAAAAGGGCACCCTCAGGAAGACTGCTTACTTCATCTTCAACACCCCTGCCCACATGAGGAAGACTGCTTACTTCATCATGAAGACCCCTGCCCACGACCATCGGAGGGCAGTTCGCAAGCGCCAAAGGGGAGGAGACTTATGATAAGGAGTACCTAAACTAATTGTAATACCCCCACCCCTCCCTCGGCAACCTAATGAATATGCACGTTTGTGTGTAATAAATATCTGCTTGCTTAACCCCTCGGTGTGCAAGTTAGGAGGAGCGATTCCCCTTGCACCCAGTGCCGTAATAAACATACCTGCTTTATAAATCTCCTTGAGTTGTAGAGTCTGAGCCCCTGCTTCATGGGGGCCTACGGTGTCTCCGTGGTGACCCCGGGGAGTCTGTCGGGGTCTATAGGAGGTGTGTGTGTGTGGGGGAATGGTTGTGGGATGAGAGCAGTCTGATTGGTCGCTACTGCCGCCCGTCGTCGCCCATGACCAATCAGCACCCGAGGCTCAGGAGGAGCAGGCAGGAAGGGCGCGGTCTGGAAACCGCCTGCGGGGCATGATGGGAGTTGTAGTCTTTCTGCCACCGCCATCTTGTGCCATGGGCAACCTCCATTTTGCCGCTGTCGGGGGGAGGGGAGGGGGAGGGTGACCCACAAGTGCCCCCGCAATGACCCCAGAAACCCACAACTGCTCCGCCAGTCATCCCCAGACTGACAACTGCCCCCCAAGTGACCCCCAGACCCACAACTGCTGGGTACACAGGTGTTCTGCTGACAGGCAGGGTACTCAACAAGATGATTACACACTACCTGTGTAACATGCACAGTGCATTAAGCAAGCACACTAAAGCAAACCAGCACAGCAAAGCCAAGTGGGTGGATATTTCTATACCGTAAATAAGTACAATAAAACAAATTGTGTATCTGACAAGCGAGATTCCACCAGAGCTGAGAATAATGAGTCTGCTCTTTTGATTGAAGAAAGGAAAATTGCTCAAGGTCTGCAATGACTGTAAAATATAGTTGAACAATAACATATAGTGTGTGGTAAACGTAGCAAGGCCCGTACATGAAGCTTGGGTAATCACAAATTACAGATGTTCCTCTGTCTTTGAGAAACTACAGAAGCCCCTTATCTATGAGACTGTAAATTTACAAATGCAAAAGAATTCGCATGTACAAGGAAAATTACTCAAGGTCTGCAATGACTGTGTAAACTACAGTTGAACAATAACATATAGTGTATTCTTGGTAAGCATGTAACCACAGGAAAAGATAAATCCAAGTATCCTTGAGCATAGAGTCCGGGAGGATACCTAGTGTCTGGTAAGGTACTGATAATAACCGCAAAACTCTGCTTAATTAGCCAAATTTAGGAGATAACAGCTGGATGACAACTGCGCATGCGGCAGACAGAAGGGGTAAAAGAGTTCAACTGAAAAAGTCTGTATAAAGGTCACTGAGGAAGACTCTTACTTCATCCCGAGACCTTCGCCCAAGACCACCAGGAGACAGTGCGCATGCGGAAAAGACCTGCAGAACTAATTATCATACGAAGCGGCAGCAAAATTACATATTACACCACCCTAATGAATATGCATGTATAAGCTCTATAAAAGGAGTGACTCTATCATCCTCTGTGTGCGTGTTGGTGGAGCGGAGACTCCCCGCGCACCCAGCGCTGCTTTGCTTACTGCCTTTTTGTATTAGCTTACAATAAATTGACTTTGTAATTTGGACTCTCGCCCTTTATAACAAATTGGTGACCCCGACGTGATATCTGAGTGGTCTCTCGGATTGGGTCTCACAGGTTGTTACTGTGGCCCAGAGGAAGATACTAATTGGGGTGGATCTCCAGATATCAACAAACAAAGAAGAAGTAATAAGCAAAGGAATTGGATCTCCTGGATAGGGAAGGAAACTGCAGTTAAATTTACCCGTAATTCTGGTGCACAAAGACCTGAACGAAGACGACAGAGCCGTAATTTTATGGGATACCGTTCGGTTGGGTGGGATTCGGTTGCCTGAATATGTGACTGTCCACATTGTCCTCGTTGTCTCCACTGTCCCGATTGTCTCCATTTTCCCTATTGTCCCCATTGTAATCATTTCCCCCATTGTCACCACTGTCACCATTGTCACCATTGTTCCCTTTCTCCTTATCCCAGTTGTCCCCATTGTCCTCATTGTCTTCATTGTCCTCATTGTCCCGATTGTCTCCATTGTTCTCACTGTGCTCGTTGTCCTCATTATCCCCATTGTCTCCATTGTCTCGATTCTCCTTATTGTCTCCATTGTCCTCCTTCTCCCCATTGTCCTTATTGCCCCCATTATCTCCATTGTCCCCACTGTCCTCATAACCTTCATTCTCCCCATTCTCCTCATTGAACCCATTGTCCACATTTTCCCCATTGTCTCCATTGTGGAAATTGTCTCCATTATCCTCATTGTCATAATCGTCAACATTATCTCCATTGTCCCCATAGTCTCCACTGTCCTTATTGACCCCATTGTCCACATTCTTACCACTGTTCCCATCTACCCATTGTCCCCATTGTCCCAATTGTCCCCCTCATATCCATTGTCCCCATTCCCCTCATGACCTCCATTGTCCCCATTTTAGCCATTGTCCCAATTGTCCACACTGTCCACATTGTATCCATTGTCTCCGTTGTCCCCATTGTCCCCATTGTGCAATTTGTCCCCATTGTCCTCATTGTCAACACTGTCAGCATTGTCTCCTTAGTCTCCATTGTCCCCATTTTCTCCACTGTTCTCATTGATCCCACTGTCCAAATTGTCTCCATTGTCCTCATTGAACCTATTGCCCTCATTATCTCTATTTGTCTCCATTGTCCTCATTGACCCTATTGTCCTCATTATCCCCACTGTCCCAATTGCCTCCATTGGCCCCATTGTCCATATTGACTCCATTGTCCTCATTGTCCCAATTGTCCTCATTGTCCGCTTTATCCCCATTATCTCCATTCTCCCCATCGTCATCATTCAAACCATTGTCCTCATTGTTTCATTTGTCCCCATTGTCTCCATTGTCCCCATTGTTCCCACTGTCCCCATTTTCTCCATTGTCCTGAATGTCTCCATTTTCCTCCATATCCCAGTTTCCCCCATAGTCCTGATAGTTCTCATTCTCTCCATTGTTCCCATTGTCCTTATTGTCCCAATTGTCCTCATTGTCCCCATTCTCTCTATTGTCCCCATTATCCCCATTGTACCACTATCCTGACTGTCCTGATTGTCCCCATTGTCTCATTTGTCTCCATAGTCCCCATTGTTCCCATTATCCTCATTATATGAGGATATTCCTCATATAATGTTATGTTGCTAATGTTGTTAATGTTAATGTTAATGTTAATGTTAATGTTGTTAATGTTATGATATTTCTCATATAATGTCAATCTTATTCCTCTTTGTATTTTTTTCGCATTGGAAAGGAGCAAGGTCCAAACAACCGTCCCAATTCCAACTTACTCTCCTGTTGCAGAAAGGTGAACAAAGCTGGAGATAAGCGCTGCTGCTTTCATTTCATTTGGACCTCCCTTGCTCAAGTCTGGTTCCCATGTCTTTCATGGAAACAGCTTTAGCTCCATACACCAATGCTACATGGTAGCACTGAGTCCCAGGGAAGCCTCTCCACCCTAAGGGCACATGGGAGCCAGGCTCTTGTTTCATTGCAGCCATCTGAACAGGTACACGATGTCCTGCAAAGGGCTAAAGCAAGACAGCCATCTCTTAAGCTTATCTCAGCCTCTGTACGCTGTAAGAATATACCTGTCGAACAGGTGCCAGGCAAGACTCATCATCATTTGCATGGTCTTAATCATGTCACACACTTCAAGAATGACAAATTGTCTTTGGATGCAGTGACATTTTATAATACAAAACTCCAGATGTTGGGAACTTCTCATTAGGACCTGGAAACCTGTCTGCGCTGCGTTTCCTTCTGTAACCAACCCTTTAATCCTCCAGGCACATATTTCACACTCATCATCGATGCACACATTGCCAATTCAGCAGGCCAGGGGCTGCTTAGTCCGTGCTCTGTGTGGGGTTGAGCCCATCTCCTTGGCAGGGTTGCTCAAGACAGTGGTCGAGGCCTGGGGCAGTTTTCAGGCAGACTCTCTTGGTCTGGGGCGTGGAGTATGGGGTGCGGTATATGGGAATGAGATATGGGGTATGGGGTGTGGGGTATGAGGTATGGGGTATGGGGACACCAGCCCCATGGAGCCCTCGCCCTTACCAGACTGTGCTCGTTGATGACGTGGAGGTGCCAGTGCCCAAGAGGGGGTCCCATAAGGGGCTCCCCACCCCCATGAACCTTGAGCTGGAGTGGGTGCTGGGCAAGATGCCACAAAAGGTGAGGGGGCACAGGGGACCTGTGGGGATATGGGGGAACATTGGCCACCCACTGTGGGCACCCCATGGGCTGACACCTTGTGGACATCCCTGTGGTGGCAGAGATCCCCCATTGGGAGTGGCAGCACCCAGTAGGGATGGGGATCACCATGAAGATGGGGACACCCAATGGGGATGGGGTCATCGTGGTAATGGGGACACCTAATTGGGATGGGGATCACCATGATGATGAGGGCACACACTAGGGATGGGGATCACCATGATGATGGGGACACCCAATTGGGATGGGGAGCACCATGACAATGGGGACACCCAATGTGGATGGGGATCACCATGATGATGGGGACACCCAATTGGGATGGGGAGCACCATGATAATGGGGACACCCAATTGGGATGGGGAGCACCATGATGATGGGGACACCCAATGGGGATGGGGATCACCATGATAATGGTGGCACCCAGTGGGGATGGGGTCACCGTGGGCATGGAGACACCCAATAAGATGGGGTCACTGTGGTCATGGGGACACCCAATGCCCCCCCACACACCCCCTGCAGGATGTTGTGATGCAGCAGGTGCGCTCCCCCCTCCATCTGCTGGAGCTGCCCCCTGGGGCTGCCAGCAGTGGCCAGCAAGCGTTACCTCTCCAGCAAGGTACCACGGGGCTCATCCTGAAACCGCGCAGCATCCCTGCCCCACCCCTGCCTGCCCCAACCCCTCCGTGCCCTCTGTGCCGCAGGTGGACCTCTTGGTGATGGGGCTGGTGGCCCAGCAGCAGTGCGTGGGGCCCCTTCACATGCTGGTGCCCAACGTGGTCGTGGTGGCCCTGTCCCACTTGGACACCGTGGGTGCTGCCACGGAGATGGGGGAGCGGCCCATCAAGGGGCTGCTGGAACCCAGTGCTGGTGCCCGCCTGGCCCTCACCAAGACCTTCGCCACCCTCATGTTCGCCCGCATCACCGACCTGTGTGTGAGTGGGGGCGGGGAGACCTCGGAGCCATGTTGGGGGAGGGAGATGCCACCACCACCACCACCAGCCCATGGCCAATGGGGAGCTCAACAGGGCCAGGACCCAGCTAAGGCACTTGAGGCTCCATGGTGCTCAACATGGCCACCAGATCGTTGTCACAAAGGTTCCATAGTGCCACTGTGGACACCAGGTCACTGTCACCCAGGAGCCATGGTCCCACCATGGCCATGGGTGCCACTATGACCACATCCCTATGAGAAGGGGCTATGCTCTTGTCACCAAGGCCGTGGCCACCCAATGGCCATTGAGGGTGATGACAGGAGGTGATGGAGGACAATGGTTTCCCCATCCCCATTGTTCCCATTGCCCCAATTGTCCCCATTGTCCCCATTGTCCTCATTGTCCTCATTGTCTCCACTGTCCCCATTGTCTCCATTGTCCCTATTGTCCCCATTGTAATCATTTTCCCCATTGTCCCCACTGTCCCCATTGTCACCATTGTCACCATTCTCCTTATCCCAATTGTCCCCATTGACCTCATAGTCTTCATTGTCCTCCTATTCCTGATAGTCTCACTTGTCCTCGTTGTCCCCATTATCCCCATTGTCTTCATTGTCTCCATTGTCTCGATTCTCCTTATTGTCTCCACTGTCCTCTTTCTCCCCATTGTCCTTATTGCCCCCATTTTCTCCATTGTTTCCATCCACCCCTTGTCCTGATTGTCCTCATTTTCCCCATTGTCTCCATTGTTCTCATTGCCGTCATTATCCTCATAGTCCCCATTGTCTCAGCTGTCCACTTTGTCCTGATTGTCTCCATTGTCTTCATTGTGCTCCTTGTCCCCATTATCCCCATTGTCTCCATTGTCTCCATTGTCTCGATTCTCCTTATTGTCTCCATTGTCCTCCTTCTCCCCATTCTCCTTATTGCCCCCATTATCTCCATTGTCCCTACTGTCCTCATAACCCTCATTCTCCCCATTCTCCTCATTTAACCCATTGTCCTCATTTTTCCCCATTTTTTCCGTTGTGGAAATTGTCTCTATTATCCTCATTGCCATAATTGTCAACATTATCTCCATTGTCCCCATAGTCTCCACTGTCCTTATTGACCCCATTGTCTCCATTGTCCCCATTGTCCCCACTATCCCCACTGTCCCCATTTTCTCCATTGTCCTGAATGTCTCCATTTTCCTCCATATCCCAGTTTTCCCCGTAGTCCTGATAGTCCTCATTCTCTCCATTGTTCCCATTGTCCTTATTGTCCCAATTGTCCTCATTGTCCCCATTCTCTCTATTGTCCCCTTTATCCCCATTGTACCATTATCCCGACTGTCCTGATTGTCGCCATTGTCTCATTTGTCTCCATAGTCCCCATTGTTCCCATTATCCTCTTTGTCCCTGTTGTACCCATTGTCTTCATTGTCCCCTTTAAACTCATTTTCCCCATTGTCCCCTTTCTACCCATTGTCTCCATTGTCCTCATTGTCCCCATTGTCTCCATGATTCCCAATGTCACCTTTGTCCCCATTGTCAGCATTGTCCCCATTGTCCTCATTGTCTCCATTGTTCCCTATTTTCCTTTTTGTCCTCTTTATAATCATTGTCCCTATTATCCGCCTTTTCCTCCTTGTTCCCGTCACCCCCATTGTCCCCATGGTCTCCATTGTCCCCATTGTCCTCATTGTCAACATTGTCTCCATAGTCCTTATTGTCCCCATTGTCCTCACTGCCTGCATTATCACCATTGTCTCCATTGTCCCCATTTTCCTAATTCTCGGCATTCTCGTCATCGTTTCATTTGTCCCCATTGTGCCATGAGGACCATGGAGACCACAAGGACAACGGGGACAGTGCGGGATATTAAGACAATGGAGGCAATGAGGATAATAGGGAAAATTAGGGCAATGGAGGCAAAGGGGACAATGGAGACAAATGTGGTTAATGTGGACACTGGGCACTATGGAAACAATGGGGACAATGGGGACAATGATGACAATGGAGTCAAAGGAGACGATAGGGACAGTGAGGACAATGGTGAAAAAAGTGACAATGTGGACAAAGGGGGCAATGGGGACAATGGCAACAATATGGAAAACGGGGGCAATAAGGACAATGGGGACAATGGGGATAACAGTGACAATGGGGACATTGTGGACAATGGGGACAATAAGGACAAGGGGAACAATGAGGATAATGGAGACAATAAGGACAATAGGGCCAATGGAGGCAATGGGGACAGTAAGGACAGTGGGGAAAATGGTGACAATGGAGAGAATGGGGACAATAAAGGAAATGGAGACAATAAAGGCAATGGGCACAATGGGGACAAATGAGGACAATAGGGACAATAGGGAAAATGGAGACCATGGAGAGAATGGGGACAATGGAGACAATGGGGACCAAGGGGACACCTGGGGCAATGGGGACAATGGGGACAATGAGGATAATGCAGACAATGGGTACAATGGGAACATTGAGGAGAATTATGACAATGGGTACAATGGGGACAATGAGGACAATGAGAACAATGGGGACAATAGGGACAATGGAGACAATGGGCGTGATGGGAAGAATGAGGAAGTGGCGGACAGTAGGGACAATGATTACAAAGAGGACAATAAGGAAAATGGAGACAATGCTGATAATGGGGGCAAAGGGGAACATTGGGAATAATGGAGACAATGGGGACCATGAGGACAATGGAGACAATGGGGAAAACGGGGGCATTGAGGACAAAGGAGACAATGGAGGCAATGGGTACAATGGGGACAATAAGGCCCTTGGGGAAAATGAGGACAATAAGGAAATTGAGGACAATGGGATAATGGGGCAATGGGTATAATAGTGACAATGGGGACAATGAGGAAATTGGGGAAAATGGAGACAATGGGGACAATGAGGACAAAAGGTACAATGGTGACAATACATACAGTCAGGACTAGGGAAAAAGGGACAATGAGAACAATGGGGATAATGCAGACCATGAGGACAATAGGGTCAATGAGGACCATGGAGACAATAAGGATAATGGGGACAATGCGGGATATTAATACATTGGAGACAGTGAGGATAACAGGGAAAATTAGGGCAATGGAGCCAAAGGGGACAATGGAGACTAATGGGGATAATGAGGACACTGGGGACAATGGAAACAATGGGGACAAGGAGGACAATGATGACAATGGAGTCAAAGGAGACAATAGGGAAAATGAGGACAATGGTGAAAAAAGGGACAATGAAGACAAGGGGGGCAATGGGGACAATGGCGACAATAAGGACAACGGGGGCAATAAGGACAATGGGGACAAAGGAGATAATGGGGAGAAGAGGGATAATGGAGAAAATGGGGACAATGAGGACAATGGGAACAATGGGGACAATAGGGACAATAGAGACAATGGGGGTGATGGGAAAAATGAGGAAATGGCAGACAATAGGGAGAATGATTATAAAGAGGACAATAAGGAAAATGGAGACAATGGTGACACTGGGGAAAATGAGGACAAAGGGAACAATGCTGACAATGGGGACATTGGGAATAATGGAGACAATGGAGACAATGCTGCCAATGGAGACAATGGGGACAATAGGGGCCTTGAGGACAAAGGAGACAATGAAGACAATGGGGACAATGGGGACAATGAGGACATTGGGGAAAGTGAAGACAATGAGGACAATGAGGACAATGGTACAATGGGGCAATGGGGATAATAATGACAATGGAGACAATGAGGAAATTGGGGAAAATGGTGCCAATGGGGACATTCAGGACAAAAGATACAATTGTGACAATACATACAATCAGGGCAATGGGGAAAAAGGGGAAAATGAGAACAATGGGGATAATAAGGACAAAGGGGACAAGGGGGCAAAGTGGGCAATGGGGACAGTGGGAACAATGGAGACAATGGAGACAATGGGGAAAATGAGGACAGTGTGGACAGTGAGGAAATTTAGTACAATGAAGCCAATGGGCAAAATGGCGATAAGGAGGACTATCAGGACAATAGGGGAAATGAGGATATTGAGGAAAATGGGGACAATGAGGACAAAGGAGAAAATGGGGTCAGTGGGGACACTGAGGATAATGATGACAATGGAGTCAAAGGAGACAACAGGGACAAGGAGGACAATGGTGAAAAAAGGGACAATGAGGGCAAGGGGGGCAATGGGGACAATGAGGACAAAGAGATAATGGGGAGAACTGGGACAATAGAGACAATGGGGACAACGAGGACTATAGAGACAATGTTGACAATGGGGATTATGAGGAAAAAGGGGAATAATTAGGTCAATGGAGACAATGGAGACAATGGGGACAATGAGGATAATGCAGACAATGGGTACAATGGGTACATTGAGGAGAATGATGACAATGGGTACAATGGGGATAATGAGGACAATGGAACAATGGGGACAATAGGGACAATGGAGACAATGGGCGTGATGGGAAGAATGAGGAAATGGCGGACAATAGGGACAATGATTATAGGGGGGACAATAAGGAAAATGGAAACAATGCTGACAATGGGGACAATGGGGACATTGGGAATAATAGAGACAATGGGGAAAATGAGGACAATAAGGACACTGGGACAATGGGGCAATGGGTATAATAGTGACAATGGGGACAATGAGGAAATTGGGGAAAATGGAGACAATGGGGACAATGAGGACAAAAGGTACAATGGTGACAATACATACAATCAGGACAATGGAAAAAAAAAAGACAATGAGAACAACGGGGATAATAAGGACAATAGGACAATGGGGGCAAGGTAGGCAATGGGGACAATAAGAACAATGGAGACAGTAGGAACAGTGGAGACAGTGGAGACAATGGGGAAAATGAGGACAATGGGGTCAGTGACGACAATGGGGAGAATGAGGGCAATGGAGGCAATGGAGACAATGAGGACTATGAGGCCAGTTGGTATAATGAAGACAATGAAAACAGTGGTGAAAAGGAGGACTATCAGGACAATGGGGAAAATGGGGATAATGAGGAAAATGGGGAAAATGAGGACAAAGGAGAAAATGGGGACGGGGGGACAATGAGGACAAAGGGGACAATGGAGACGATGGGGACAAATGAAACAATGATGAGAATGGTGAGAATGAGGGCAATGGGGACAATAAAGACAATGGTGATAATGCAGACAATTAAGACAATGGGGACAATAAGGACTACGGAGAAAATGTTGACTATGGGGATAATGAGGAAAATGGGGTAATTAGGTCAATGGGGAGAATGGAGACAATGGCGATAATGGAGACAATGAAAACAATGAGGACAATGGGACAATGGGGATAACGGGGATAATGGAGACAATGGGGGCAATGAGGACAAAGCAGACAATGAAGACAATGGGTACAATGGAGACAAAGAGGACAATGGGAACAATGGGGACTAGGGAGACAATGGGGAGAGTGGCTACAATGAGGACAATGGGGGCGATGGAGACCATGGGGACAAAGGGGACAATGGGTGTGATGGGAACAATGAGGAAAAGGCAGATAAGAGGGACAATGATTATAAAGAGGACAATAAGGAAAATGGGGACAATGGAGACAATGAGGACAATGGGGACAATGCTGAAAATGAGGATAAAGTTGATATTGGGAATCATGGAGACAATGGGGACAATGAGGACAATGGAGACAAAGGGTATAATGGGGACAATGGGGGCAATGAGTTTAAAGGGGACAATGAAGACAATGGGTACAACAGGGACAATGAGGACAATGGGAACAAAGGGGACTATGGGGACAAAGAGGGACAATGGGGACAGTGAGGACAATAGGGACTATGGAGACAAATGAGACAATGGGGACAATCAGGACAGTCAGGATAATGGTACAATGGGGATAATGGGGACAATAGAGAGAATGGGGACAATGAGGACAATTGGGACAATAAGGACAATGGGAACAATGGAGAGAATGAGGACTATCAGGACTACGGGGAAAATTGGGATATGGAGGAAAATGGAGACATTCAGGACAATGGAGAAAATGGGGACAATGGAGAAAATGGGGACAGTGGGAATAATGGGGACAATGGAGACAATGGGGACAAATGAAACAATGAGGACAATGGTTTGAATGATGACAATGGGGACAATGGAGATAATGGGGATAAAGCGGACAATGGGGACAATTGGGACAATGAGGACAATGGAGTCAATATGGAAAATGGGGCCAATGGAGGCAATTGGGACAATGGGGATAATGAGGACAATAGGGTCAATGAGGACAATGGAGACAAATAGGGATAACGAGGACAATGGGAACAATGGAGATCGTGGGGAGAATGGGGGCAATGGGGACCATGGCTACAATGGGGCCAATGGAGGCAATTTGGACAATGGAGAATACGGGGACAGTGGGATCAATGAGAACAGTGGAGAAAATGGGGACAATGGAGACTAAGGAGACAATGCTGACAGTGTTGACAATGAGGACAATGGGGACAACGGAGACAATGGATACAATGTGGGCAGTGTGGACAATAGGGACAATGTTTAAAATGGGGACAATGGAGATCATGGGGGAATGGGGACAATGGATATGAGGGGGACAATTGGGACAATGGGGACAATGGGTAGATGGGAACAGTGGTAACAATGTGGACAATGGGGTCAATAAGGACAGTGGAGACTATGGGGACAATGGAGATAATGTTGACGATTATGACAATGAGGATAATGGAGACAATTTCCACAATGGAGACAATGGGGAAAATGTGGACAATGGGTTCAATGAGGAGAATGGGGAGAATGAAGGTTATGAGGACAGTGGGGACAATGGAGATAATGGGGGCAATAAGGACAATGGGGAGAAGGAGGACAATGGAGACAATAAGGAGAATCGAGACAATGGAGACAATGGGGATAATGAGGACAACGAGCACAGTGAGAACAATGGAGACAATCGGGACAATGAGGACAATGAAGACAATGAGGTCAATGGGGACAACTGGGATAAGGAGAAAGGGAACAATGGTGACAATGGTGACAGTGGTGACAATGGGGGAAATGATTACAATGGGACAATAGGGACAATGGAGACAATCGGGACAGTGGAGACAACGAGGACAATGTGGACAGTCACATATTCAGGCAACCGAATCCCACCCAACCAAACGGTATCCATAAAATTACGGCTCGTCGTCTTCGTTCAGGTCTTTGTGCACCAGAATTACGGGTAAATTTAACTGCAGTTTCCTTCCCTATCCAGGAGATCCAATTCCTTTGCTTATTACTTCTTCTTTGTTTGTTGATATCTGGAGATCCACCCCAATTAGTATCTTCCTCTGAGCCACAGTAACAACCTGTGAGACCCAATCCAAGAGACCACTCAGATATCACGTCGGGGTCACCAATTTGTTATAAAGGGCCAGAGTCCAAATTACAAAGTCAATTTATTGTAAGCTAATACAAAAAGGCAGTAAGCAAAGCAGCGCTGGGTGCCGGGGAGTCCCGCTCCACCAACACGCACACAGAGGATGATAGAGTCACTCCTTTTATAGAGCTTATACATGCATATTCATTAGGGTGGTGTAATATGTAATTTTGCTGCCGCTTCGTATGATAATTAGTTCTGCAGGTCTTTTCCGCATGCGCACTGTCTCCTGGTGGTCTTGGGCGAAGGTCTCGGGATGAAGTAAGAGTCTTCCTCAGTGACCTTTATACAGACTTTTTCAGTTGAACTCTTTTACCCCTTCTGTCTGCCGCATGCGCAGTTGTCATCCAGCTGTTATCTCCTAAATTTGGCTAATTAAGCAGAGTTTTGCGGTTATTATCAGTACCTTACCAGACACTAGGTATCCTCCCGGACTCTATGCTCAAGGATACTTGGATTTATCTTTTCCTGTGGTTACATACTTACCAAGAATACACTATATGTTATTGTTCAACTATAGTTTACACAGTCATTGCAGACCTTGAGTAATTTTCCTTGTACATGCGAATTCTTTTGCATTTGTAAATTTACAGTCTCATAGATAAGGGGCTTCTGTAGTTTCTCAAAGACAGAGGAACATCTGTAATTTGTGATTACCCAAGCTTCATGTACGGGCCTTGCTACGTTTACCACACACTATATGTTATTGTTCAACTATATTTTACAGTCATTGCAGACCTTGAGCAATTTTCCTTTCTTCAATCAAAAGAGCAGACTCATTATTCTCAGCTCTGGTGGAATCTCGCTTGTCAGATACACAATTTGTTTTATTGTACTTATTTACGGTATAGAAATATCCACCCACTTGGCTTTGCTGTGCTGGTTTGCTTTAGTGTGCTTGCTTAATGCACTGTGCATGTTACACAGGTAGTGTGTAATCATCTTGTTGAGTACCCTGCCTGTCAGCAGAACACCTGTGTACCCAGCAGTCGTGGGTCTGGGGGTCACTTGGGGGGCAGTTGTCAGTCTGGGGATGACTGGCGGAGCAGTTGTGGGTTTCTGGGGTCATTGCGGGGGCACTTGTGGGTCACCCTCCCCCTCCCCTCCCCCCGACAGCGGCAAAATGGAGGTTGCCCATGGCACAAGATGGCGGTGGCAGAAAGACTACAACTCCCATCATGCCCGCAGGCGGTTTCCAGACCGCGCCCTTCCTGCCTGCTCCTCCTGAGCCTCGGGTGTTGATTGGTCATGGGCGACGACGGGCGGCAGTAGCGACCAATCAGACTGCTCTCATCCCACAACCATTCCCCCCCACACACACACCTCCTATAGGCGCCGACAGGCTCCTCGGAGTCGCCACGTAGACACCGTAGGCCCCCATGAAGCAGGGGCTCAGACTCTACAACTCAAGGAGATTTATAAAGCAGGTATGTTTATTACGGCACTGGGTGCAAGGGAATCGCTCCTCCTAACTTGCACACCGAGGGGTTAAGCAAGCAGATATTTATTACACACAAACGTGCATATTCATTAGGTTGCCGAGGGAGGGGTGGGGTATTACAATTAGTTTAGGTACTCCTTATCATAAGTCTCCTCCCCTTTGGCGCTTGCGAACTGCCCTCCGATGGTCGTGGGCAGGGGTCTTCATGATGAAGTAAGCAGTCCTTCCTGAGTGCCCTTTCACCTTTGGCACAGTCAGATGCCCCAGGAATCACAATAGCTGAAAGCAGCCATATCTGCAAGTTCTGAGAGCTGGCAAGATTTAGAGCAGCGTGACCTTTGTACAAAATGTATTGCAAGCAGGACAGCATGGGCAGACAAGCAGTATCCCAAGCTAGTAGATTTGGGAGTCACTGTCTCCAAACTAAACTGATAAATGAGAAGGATAGTAAGAAGAATTCATTCTTAGAAGGATGGAAATTCACTCTGTTAGTAAGACTACAAATTCGTTATCACACCGCAGACTTACAACACAAACGAATTCTCTCTCTTAGACGTAACTTCAAAGCATTTAACCCGTGTTTCCAGGCACTGCTTTCCTATATCAGCCATAGATCCCCATAGACCCTATAGACTGCTGTAGACCCTGTAGAGCAGCCATAGACACCACATAGACCCCATAAAACCCCTCGAACCCTCACAGATCCCCATAGAATCCCCAACATTTGCCCCCATGTTTCCTGTTGGGGACCCCCTCAGAATCGGCCCAGGCCCCCCAAGCCCATAGGTGTTGTGTGGCTGTGGTCTGTGACAGCACCGCTGCTGCCTTTGGGGCTGTGCCCCCCGTGTCCCTCTGTCCCCTTTCCTTCTCCCCACTGACTCTGTGCCCAAAGCAGCAGAGCGAGAGCGGGAGGAGGATGAGTGGGTGCAGCGTGGGTATGGGGGGGGGGCTGCAGAGCACGGGGAGTGGGGGGGGTATCTGGCCTGGCTGCCGTGCACATCCAGGTACGTGTCTTTGACTTTGCAATCCTGGTTTACTGGTGGCTTGAAAGGCATTGTGTGTGCGTGCTGCAAAGGAGGAGAATCTGTCAGGAGATGTGCTGGTGCTCCCAGCTGTGGGAGCAGAGGATGGGTGAGGAGGAGGCACTGGGTTTGTTCATGTGCTTGGAGCTGAGCTCTGCCTGAGAGGGTGCTGGGCGCAAAGCAGGCACCTTCTCGTGTGCTGTGGGGAGCTGCTGGTGTCAGAGGTGCTGAGAAGATGTCAGGGCGGGAGAACTTCTGCTCCCAGTCAGAGCCTGCGGGAGTTCAAGGGGGTCACCCCAGTTCCCAGGAACCTCCTTTTATTTTCATCCCCCGCCTGGCAGAGGGTTGAGCTCACCATCAGCATCCTCACAGGTATGATTTTAGGGGAGCCCCCAGCGCATTCCCAAAAGCTTCAGGGTCTCCCTATATCTCCTGTTCCCCTCCCCAGTTATCTGTGGGGTGTATCTGGTGCTGTAGCCCCTGTTTGAAGGCTTGGTGGTCCCTCAATTCCTCTGCCCCGTGCAGAGCTTGGGACATTCCCAGCAGCATGGTAAGTGAGACTGAGGATAGCGTTCTCTGATAGATAGAAATATTTATGGCAGACTAGAGAGCAGCATTCTAAGACAGACTGAGAGCAGCATCTAAGACAGACTGAGAGCAGCATTCTAAGCTTGGGAGCAGCATTCTAAGGTACTGACAGCGTTCTAAGACTGAGAGCACCATGGTAAGTGGACTGAGAGTCGCATTGGAAGACAGAATGAGAGCAGCGTTCTAAGACAGACATAGTCATAACTCAAAGACTGGGAGCAGCATTCTAAGATAGACTGCGAGCAGCATGATAAGTAAGACTGAGAATAGCATTCTAGGATAGATAGCAGAATTTTATGGCAGACTGAGAGCAGCATTTGGGCAGAGTGCAGCATCCTAAGACAGACAGAGAGCAGCATTCGAAGACAGACTGGGAGCAGCTTTCATAGACAGACTGAAAGAAGTATTTGAAGACAGTCTGTCAGCAGCATTCTAAGACTGAGAGCAGGATTCTAAGAGGACTGAGAGCAGCATTGTAAGAGAGACTGAGAGCAGCAATCTAAGGCTGAGTGCAGTATTCGAAGACTGGGAGCTGCATTCTAAGACAGACTGAGGGAAGCATGATGAGCTGAGTATAGCATTCTAAAAACAGATATAAAACATAATTCTATGACTGGGAGAAGCATTCAAGATAGAGTGAGAGCTGCATTCTAGACAGACTGAGGAAGCATTTGAACAGTCTGAGATCGGCATTCTGTGACAGACTGAGAGCTTCATAGTGACACAGACTGAGATCAGAATTCTAAGAGAAGACTGTGAGCTACATTGTGACATAGACTGAGCTGTATTCTAAGGCAGACAGAGAGCAGCATGATAAGTGAGATGAGAATAGCGTCCTAGATAGATAGAGAATTTTAAGGCCAGACTGCGGGCACATTCTAACACAGACTTAGAGGAGCTTTCTAAAGAGACTGAGAGGTACATTATGACATAGACTGAGAGCCGCATCTTAACGCAGCCTGAGAGCAGCATTTTGAGGAAGACTGAGAGCAGCATTCTAAGGCAGATTGCCGAACAGCTTTCTAGACAGACTGAGAGAAGCATACGAGGACAGTCTCAGAGCAGCATCTAAGAGAGACAGAGATTAGCATTACAAAGACTGAGAGCACCATTCAAAGACAGACATAGACAGAATTCTAAGACTGGAGCAGCATTCTAAGTCAGACTGAGAACAGCATGGTGAGTGAGACTGAGAGTAGCATTCTAAGATACGTAGAAGAATTTATGGCAGACTGAGAGCAGCATTCTAAGACAGACCAGAGAGCAGCATAGCAAGTGAGATGAGAATAGTTTTCTAAAAAAAGACAGAAGAATTATATGGCAGACTAAGAGCAGCATTCTAGGAGAGACTTAGAGCAGCATTCTAAGACATACTGAGAGAAGCTTCTAGGACAGACAGAGAGCAGCGTTCCAAAGACAGCCTGAGAGCGCATTGTGACACAGACTGAGATCAGAAATAAGAGAGACTGAGGGCTGCATTGTGACATAGACTGACAGCAGAATTCTAAGACA
>JAESHU010000075.1:81461-141868 GCA_017639245.1 Myiopsitta monachus | reverse complement strand
ATAGGGAGACCCTGAAGCTTTTGGGAATGCAGCTGGGGGCTCCCCTAAATCATACCTGTGAGGATGCTGATGGTGAGCTCAACCCTCTGCCCAGGCGGGGGATGAAAATAAAAGGAGGTTCCTGGGAACTGGGGTGACCCCCTTGAACTCCCGCAGGCTCTGACTGGGAGGCAGAAGTTCTCCCGCCCTGACACCTTCTCAGCACCTCTGACACCAGCAGCTCCCGCACACAGAAGGCGCCTGCTTCGCGCCCAGCACCTCTGCAGGCAGAGCTCAGCTCCAAGCACATGAACAAACCCAGTGCCTCCTCCTCACCCATCCTCTGCTCCCATAGCTGGGATGGCACCAGCACATCTCCTGACAGATTCTCCTCCCTTTGCAGCACGCACACAATGTTTCAAGCCAACATTAAACAGGATTGCAAAGTCAAAGAACACGTACCTGGATGTGCACGGCAGCCAGGCCAGATGCAGCCTCCCCATGGAAGGGTCTCCTCTGCACCAGTTCCTGCAGGGCTCTGCTCCTTAAATAGCCCACACTCACCGTGGGGGCCCCGTCACAGTGGGCATCTCCACAGCGACCGCCACCGCTTTGTGACGGCGGCAGCATCGTGACCATGGCCACTGGGTACCCAGGGGTGCTCCAGGAGTCACCACGGGGGACCAGCCTCTGCACAGCCGGCTCGGGGAGGTCCCTCACGGCTGCTCTACCCAGTGCCTTTGGTGCAGAGGTGGAGCATGCGAGGGGTCACAGCTCAACCTGGGCAATGGAACAGGGCGTCACGGCCACCTACGAGAAGTGGAGAATGATCGACATTTGCACAGCAGAGAATCATGGAACCCCAGACTGGGTTGGGGTGAAGGGACCTTAAAGCTCATCCAGCTGCAACCCTGCCATGGGCAGGGACACCCTCCACTCAAGCAGCTTGCTCCAAGCCCCTCTGTCTAACCTGGCCGTGAACACTGCCAGGGATGGGGCAGCCACAGCTTCTCTGGGCACCCTGTGCCAGTGTCCCGCCACACTCACAGGGAAGAACTTGTAAGATCTCCTCTCAGTCGCCCCTCTCTGTCAGGTTAAAGCCGTTCCCCCTTGCCCAGTCCCCACAGGCCCTTGCTCTCCCCACAAAAAATGAGGGCAGAACACAGGATTTAAGGCAGCAGCAGCACTCAGCTGCCAGCTCAGCCAGCACGATTCGCACACCGAGTCCAAAGCAACCACTCTGGGGAAGTCAGTTGAGGTGCTCTTGGCAACTCCTAAAGCTCCCCAAGATCGCCATGGCCACCCACCTCGTTCCACGCTCCTGTGTCCACAGGCGTCACTGTCACCGAGACACCAAGATGGAAACCAGCAGAGGAGCTGCTCTTGCCTCCTCCACCGGTAGCTGGTGTTCCGTGGGGCAGCTGTTGCCTCCCGGTTGCTTTGGTGAAGGGTTCCGTGGGGTTCCATGGCCTCGCACACCTGAACAGGGGGAGTTCCAGAATCAGCCACCCCTGAGGTGGTCATTGTGATGCATGAGCTCTGACTGGGTCCACGGGGTGCTCTGGAGCTGCTGCAGGCATCCTCTGGGATTCTCTAGGGGTATTCCCAGGGTGCCCTGGGGTGCTTTAAGGGTCACCACAGCCAAACTCCGGCCCAAACCCGGTTCCCAGCACCCCATACTCCCAGGCCACGCGCAGCCCCACAGCCCAGAACTCGTACCCACTCCCCGCGTTCCCCAGCACCCCGGGAGCGCCCGGCCCCACTGCCCAGAGCCATGGGGGTCCGCAGACCCCCAGCCCCACTCCCCGGCCTCTGCATCGCCCCCCAGACCCGCGCTGCACCCACTCATCCTCCTCCCGCTCTCCCCTCTGCTGCTTTGGGCACAGAGTCAGTGGGGAGAAGGAAAAGGGGACAGGAGGGACACGGGGGGCACAGCCCCAAAGGCAGCAGCGGTGCTGTCACAGAGCACAGCCACACAAACACCATGAGGGCTTGGGGGGCCTGGGGCGATTCTGAGGGGGTCCCCAAACAGGAAACATGGGGGCAATGTTGGGGGTTCTACGGGGATCTGTGAGGGTTCAGAGGGGTTTATGGGGTCTATGTGGTGTCTATGGCTGCTCTACAGAGGTCTACAGCAGTCTATAGGGGTCTATGGGGATCTATGGCTGATATAAGGAAAGCAAGTGCCTGGAAAACACGGGGTTAAAATGCTTTGAAGTTACGTCTAAGATAGAGAATTCGGTTTGTGTTGTAAGTCTGCGGTGTGATAACAGAATTTAGTAGTCTTACTAACAAGAGTGAATTTCCATCCTTCTAAGAAGTGAATTCTTTCTTACTATCCTTCTCATTTATCAGTTAGTTTGGAGACAGTGACTCCCAAACATCTACTAGCTTGGGATACTGCTTGTCTGCCCATGCTGTCCTGCTTGCAATACATTTTGTACAAAGGTCACGCTGCTCTAAATACTTGCCAGCTCTCAGAAACTTGCAGATATGGCTGCTTTCAGCTTATTGTGATTCCTGGGGCATCGACTGTGCCAAAGGTGAAAAGGGCACCCTCAGGAAGACTGCTTACTTCATCTTGAACACCCCTGCCCACATGAGGAAGACTGCTTACTTCATCATGAAGACCCCTGCCCACGACCATCGGAGGGCAGTTCGCAAGCGCCAAAGGGGAGGAGACTTATGATAAGGAGTACCTAAACTAATTGTAATACCCCCACCGCTCCCTCGGCAACCTAATGAATATGCACGTTTGTGTGTAATAAATATCTGCTTGCTTAACCCCTCGGTGTGCAAGTTAGGAGGAGCGATTCCCCTTGCACCCAGTGCCGCAATAAACATACCTGCTTTATAAATCTCCTTGAGTTGTAGAGTCTGAGCCCCTGCTTCATGGGGGCCTACGTGTCTACGTGGTGACCCGGGGAGTCTGTCGGGGTCTATAGGAGGTGTGTGTGTGGGGGGGAATGGTTGTGGGATGAGAGCAGTCTGATTGGTCTACTGCCGCCCGTCATCGCCCATGACCAATCACACCCGAGGCTCAGGAGGAGCAGGCAGGAAGGGCGCGGTCTGGAAACCGCCTGCGGGGCATGATGGGAGTTGTAGTCCTTCTGCCACCGCCATCTTGTGCCATGGGCAACCTCCATTTTGCCGCTGTCGGGGGGAGGGGAGGGAGGAGGGTGACCCACAAGTGCCCCCGCAATGACCCCAGAAACCCACAACTGCTCCGCCAGTCATCCCCAGACTGACAACTGCCCCCCAAGTGACCCCAGACCCACAACTGCTGGGTACACAGGTGTTCTGCTGACAGGCAGGGTACTCAACAGGATGATTACGCACTAGCTGTGTAACATGCACAGTGCATTAAGCAAGCACACTAAAGCAAACCAGCACAGCAAAGCCAAGTGGGTGGATATTCTATACCGTAAATAAGTACAATAAAACAAATTGTGTATCTGACAAGCGAGATTCCACCAGAGCTGAGAATAATGAGTCTGCTCTTTTGATTGAAGAAAGGAAAATTGCTCAAGGTCTGCAATGACTGTAAAATATAGTTGAACAATAACATATAGTGTGTGGTAAACGTAGCAAGGCCCGTACATGAAGCTTGGGTAATCACAAATTACAGATGTTCCTCTGTCTTTGAGAAACTACAGAAGCCCCTTATCTATGAGACTGTAAATTTACAAATGCAAAAGAATTCGCATGTACAAGGAAAATTACTCAAGGTCTGCAATGACTGTGTAAACTATAGTTGAACAATAACATATAGTGTATTCTTGGTAAGTATGTAACCACAGGAAAAGATAAATCCAAGTATCCTTGAGCATAGAGTCCGGGAGGATACCTAGTGTCTGGTAAGGTACTGATAATAACCGCAAAACTCTGCTTAATTAGCCAAATTTAGGACATAACAGCTGGATGACAACTGCGCATGCGGCAGACAGAAGGGGTAAAAGAGTTCAACTGAAAAAGTCTGTATAAAGGTCACTGAGGAAGACTCTTACTTCATCCGAGACCCTCGCCCAAGACCACCAGGAGACAGTGCGCATGCGGAAAAGACCTGCAGAACTAATTATCATACGAAGCGGCAGCAAAATTACATATTACACCACCCTAATGAATATGCATGTATAAGCTCTATAAAAGGAGTGACTCTATCATCCTCTGTGTGCGTGTTGGTGGAGCGGGGACTCCCCGCGCACCCAGCGCTGCTTTGCTTACTGCCTTTTTGTATTAGCTTACAATAAATTGACTTTGTAATTTGGACTCTGGCCGTTTATAACAAATTGGTGACCCCGACGTGATATCTGAGTGGTCTCTCGGATTGGGTCTCACAGGTTGTTACTGTGGCTCAGAGGAAGATACTAATTGGGGTGGATCTCCAGATATCAACAAACAAAGAAGAGGTAATAAGCAAAGGAATTGGATCTCCTGGATAGGGAAGGAAACTGCAGTTAAATTTACCCGTAATTCTGGTGCACAAAGACCTGAACGAAGACGACGGAGCCGTAATTTTAGGATACCGTTCGGTTGGGTGGGATTCGGTTGCCTGAATATGTGACTGTCCACATTGTCCTCGTTGTCTCCACTGTCCCGATTGTCTCCATTGTCCCTATTGTCCCCATTGTAATCATTTCCCCCATTGTCACCACTGTCACCATTGTCACCATTGTTCCCATTCTCCTTATCCCAGTTGTCCCCATTGACCTCATTGTCTTCATTGTCCTCATTGTCCCGATTGTCTCCATTGTTCTCACTGTGCTCGTTGTCCTCATTATCCCCATTGTCTCCATTGTCTCGATTCTCCTTATTGTCTCCATTGTCCTCCTTCTCCCCATTCTCCTTATTGCCCCCATTATCTCCATTGTCCCCACTGTCCTCATAACCCTCATTCTCCCCATTCTCCTCATTGAACCCATTGTCCTCATTTTCCCCATTGTCTCCATTGTGGAAATTGTCTCCATTATCCTCATTGTCATAATCGTCAACATTATCTCCATTGTCCCCATAGTCTCCACTGTCCTTATTGACCCCATTGTCCACATTGTTACCACTGTTCCCATCTACCCATTGTCCCCATTGTCCCAATTGTCCCCCTCATATCCATTGTCCCCATTCCCCTCATGATCTCCATTGTCCCCATTTTAGCCATTGTCCCTATTGTCCACACTGTCCACATTGTATCCATTGTCTCGTTGTCCCCATTGTCCCATTGTGCAATTTGTCCCCATTGTCCTCATTGTCAACACTGTCAGCATTGTCTCCTTAGTCTCCATTGTCCCCATTTTCTCCACTGTTCTCATTGATCCCACTGTCCATTGTCTCCATTGTCCATTGTCCTCCATTGTCTCCATTGTCTCATTCCATTGTCCTCTATCCCACTGTCCAATTGCCTCCATTGGCCCCATTGTCCATATTGACTCCATTGTCCTCATTGTCCCAATTGTCCTCATTGTCCGCTTTATCCCCATTATCTCCATTCTCCCCATCGTCATCATTCAAACCATTGTCCTCATTGTTTCATTTGTCCCCATTGTCTCCATTGTCCCCATTGTTCCCACTGTCCCCATTTTCTCCATTGTCCTGAATGTCTCCATTTTCCTCCATATCCCAGTTTCCCCATAGTCCTGATAGTCCTCATTCTCTCCATTGTTCCCATTGTCCTTATTGTCCCAATTGTCCTCATTGTCCCCATTCTCTCTATTGTCCCCATTATCCCCATTGTACCACTATCCTGACTGTCCTGATTGTCCCCATTGTCTCATTTGTCTCCATAGTCCCCATTGTTCCCATTATCCTCATTATATGAGGATATCCTCATATAATGTTTGTTGCTAATGTTAATGTTAATGTTAATGTTAATGTTAATGTTGTTAATGTTATGATATTTCTCATATAATGTCAATCTTATTCCTCTTTGTATTTTTTCGCATTGGAAAGGAGCAAGGTCCAAACAACCGTCCCAATTCCAACTTACTCTCCTGTTGCAGAAAGGTGAACAAAGCTGGAGATAAGCGCTGCTGCTTTCATTTCATTTGGACCTCCCTTGCTCAAGTCTGGTTCCCATGTCTTTCATGGAAACAGCTTTAGCTCCATACACCAATGCTACATGGTAGCACTGAGTCCCAGGGAAGCCTCTCCACCCTAAGGGCACATGGGAGCCAGGCTCTTGTTTCATTGCAGCCATCTGAACAGGTACACGATGTCCTGCAAAGGGCTAAAGCAAGACAGCCATCGCTTAAGCTTATCTCAGCCTCTGTACGCTGTAAGAATATACCTGTCGAACAGGTGCCAGGCAAGACTCATCATCATTTGCATGGTCTTAATCATGTCACACACTTCAAGAATGACAAATTGTCTTTGGATGCAGTGACATTTTATAATACAAAACTCCAGATGTTGGGAACTTCTCATTAGGACCTGGAAACCTGTCTGCGCTGCGTTTCCTTCTGTAACCAACCCTTTAATCCTCCAGGCACATATTTCACACTCATCATCGATGCACACATTGCCAATTCAGCAGGCCAGGGGCTGCTTAGTCCGTGCTCTGTGTGGGGTTGAGCCCATCTCCTTGGCAGGGTTGCTCAAGACAGTGGTCGAGGCCTGGGGCAGTTTTCAGGCAGACTCTCTTGGTCTGGGGCGTGGAGTATGGGGTGCGGTATATGGGAATGAGATATGGGGTATGGGGTGTGGGGTATGAGGTATGGGGTATGGGGACACCAGCCCCATGGAGCCCTCGCCCTTACCAGACTGTGCTCGTTGATGACGTGGAGGTGCCAGTGCCCAAGAGGGGGTCCCATAAGGGGCTCCCCACCCCCATGAACCTTGAGCTGGAGTGGGTGCTGGGCAAGATGCCACAAAAGGTGAGGGGGCACAGGGGACCTGTGGGGATATGGGGGAACATGGCCACCCACTGTGGGCACCCCATGGGCTGACACCTTGTGGACATCCCTGTGGTGGCAGAGATCCCCCATTGGGAGTGGCAGCACCCAGTAGGGATGGGGATCACCATGAAGATGGGGACACCCAATGGGGATGGGGTCATCGTGGTAATGGGGACACCTAATTGGGATGGGGATCACCATGATGATGAGGGCACACACTAGGGATGGGGATCACCATGATGATGGGGACACCCAATTGGGATGGGGAGCACCATGACAATGGGGACACCCAATGTGGATGGGGATCACCATGATGATGGGGACACCCAATGGGATGGGGAGCACCATGATAATGGGGACACCCAATTGGGGATGGGAGCACCATGATGATGGGGACACCCAATGGGGATGGGGATCACCATGATAATGGTGGCACCCAGTGGGATGGGGTCACCGTGGGCATGGAGACACCCAATAAGATGGGGTCACTGTGGTCATGGGGACACCCAATGCCCCCCCACACACCCCTGCAGGATGTTGTGATGCAGCAGGTGCGCTCCCCCCTCCATCTGCTGGAGCTGCCCCCTGGGGCTGCCAGCAGTGGCCAGCAAGCGTTACTCTCCACAAGGTACCACGGGGCTCATCCTGAAACCGCGCAGCATCCCTGCCCCACCCCTGCCTGCCCCAACCCCTCCGTGCCCTCTGTGCCGCAGGTGGACCTCTTGGTGATGGGGCTGGTGGCCCAGCAGCAGTGCGTGGGGCCCCTCACATGCTGGTGCCCAACGTGGTCGTGGTGGCCCTGTCCCACTTGGACACCGTGGGTGCTGCCACGGAGATGGGGGAGCGGCCCATCAAGGGGCTGCTGGAACCCAGTGCTGGTGCCCGCCTGGCCCTCACCAAGACCTTCGCCACCCTCATGTTCGCCCGCATCACCGACCTGTGTGTGAGTGGGGGCGGGGGGACCTCGGAGCCATGTTGGGGGAGGGAGATGCCACCACCACCACCACCAGCCCATGGCCAATGGGGAGCTCAACAGGGCCAGGACCCAGCTAAGGCACTTGAGGCTCCATGGTGCTCAACATGGCCACCAGATCGTTGTCACAAAGGTTCCATAGTGCCACTGTGGACACCAGGTCACTGTCACCCAGGAGCCATGGTCCCACCATGGCCATGGGTGCCACTATGACCACATCCCTATGAGAAGGGGCTATGCTCTTGTCACCAAGGCCGTGGCCACCCAATGGCCATTGAGGGTGATGACAGGAGGTGATGGAGGACAATGGTTTCCCCATCCCCATTGTTCCCATTGCCCCAATTGTCCCCATTGTCCCCATTGTCCCATTGTCCTCATTGTCTCCACTGTCCCCATTGTCTCCATTGTCCCTATTGTCCCCATTGTAATCATTTTCCCCATTGTCCCCACTGTCCCCATTGTCACCATTGTCACCATTCTCCTTATCCCAATTGTCCCCATTGACCTCATAGTCTTCATTGTCCTCCTATTCCTGATAGTCTCCATTGTCCTCGTTGTCCCCATTATCCCCATTGTCTTCATTGTCTCCATTGTCTCGATTCTCCTTATTGTCTCCACTGTCCTCTTTCCCCATTGTCCTTATTGCCCCATTTCTCCATTGTTTCCATCCACCCCTTGTCCTGATTGTCCTCATTTTCCCCATTGTCTCCATTGTTCTCATTGCCGTCATTATCCTCATAGTCCCCATTGTCTCAGCTGTCCACTTTGTCCTGATTGTCTCCATTGTCTTCATTGTGCTCCTTGTCCCCATTATCCCATTGTCTCCATTGTCTCCATTGTCTCGATTCTCCTTATTGTCTCCATTGTCCTCCTTCTCCCCATTCTCCTTATTGCCCCCATTATCTCCATTGTCCCACTGTCCTCATAACCCTCATTCTCCCCATTCTCCTCATTTAACCCATTGTCCTCATTTTTCCCCATTTTTTTCCGTTGTGGAAATTGTCTCTATTATCCTCATTGCCATAATTGTCAACATTATCTCCATTGTCCCCATAGTCTCCACTGTCCTTATTGACCCCATTGTCTCCATTGTCCCCATTGTCCCCACTATCCCCACTGTCCCCATTTTCTCCATTGTCCTGAATGTCTCCATTTTCCTCCATATCCCAGTTTTCCCCGTAGTCCTGATAGTCCTCATTCTCTCCATTGTTCCCATTGTCCTTATTGTCCCAATTGTCCTCATTGTCCCCATTCTCTCTATTGTCCCCTTTATCCCCATTATACCATTATCCCGACTGTCCTGATTGTCGCCATTGTCTCATTTGTCTCCATAGTCCCCATTGTTCCCATTATCCTCTTTGTCCCTGTTGTACCCATTGTCTTCATTGTCCCCTTTAAACTCATTTTCCCCATTGTCCCCTTTCTACCCATTGTCTCCATTGTCCTCATTGTCCCCATTGTCTCCATGATTCCCAATGTCACCTTTGTCCCCATTGTCAGCATTGTCCCCATTGTCCTCATTGTCTCCATTGTTCCCTATTTTCCTTTTTGTCCTCTTTATAATCATTGTCCCTATTATCCGCCTTTTCCTCCTTGTTCCCGTCACCCCCATTGTCCCCATGGTCTCCATTGTCCCCATTGTCCTCATGGTCTCCATTGCCCCCATTGTCCTCATTGTAGCCATTCTCCCCATTGTCCCCATAGTCCATTGTTCCCATTGTCCTCATTGTCCCCATTGTACCCATTGTCTTCATTGTCTGCTTTGTCCTCATTGCCCCCATTGTCTCTATTATCCCCATTATCCCAATTGTCCACATTGTTCTCATTGTCTGCATTGTCTTCATTAAACCATTGTCCCCATTCTCCCCATTGACATCTTTATTCCCATTGTCCTCATTGTCAACATTGTCTCCATAGTCCTTATTGTCCCCATTGTCCTCACTGCCTGCATTATCACCATTGTCTCCATTGTCCCCATTTTCCTAATTCTCGGCATTCTCGTCATCGTTTCATTTGTCCCCATTGTGCCATGAGGACCATGGAGACCACAAGGACAACGGGGACAATGCGGGATATTAAGACAATGGAGGCAATGAGGATAATAGGGAAAATTAGGGCAATGGAGGCAAAGGGGACAATGGAGACAAATGTGGTTAATGTGGACACTGGGCACTATGGAAACAATGGGGACAATGGGGACAATGATGACAATGGAGTCAAAGGAGACGATAGGGACAGTGAGGACAATGGTGAAAAAAGGGACAAGGAGGACAAGGGGGAAAATGGAGTCAAAGGAGACAATAGGGACAATGAGGACAATGGTGAAAAAAGGGACAATGTGGACAAAGGGGGCAATGGGGACAATGGCAACAATATGGAAAACGGGGGCAATAAGGACAATGGGGACAATGGGGATAACAGTGACAATGGGGACATTGTGGACAATGGGGACAATAAGGACAAGGGGAACAATGAGGATAATGGAGACAATAAGGACAATAGGGCCAATGGAGGCAATGGGGACAGTAAGGACAGTGGGGAAAATGGTGACAATGGAGAGAATGGGGACAATAAAGGAAATGGAGACAATAAAGGCAATGGGCACAATGGGGACAAATGAGGACAATAGGGACAATAGGGAAAATGGAGACCATGGAGAGAATGGGGACAATGGAGACAATGGGGACCAAGGGGACACCTGGGGCAATGGGGACAATGGGGACAATGAGGATAATGCAGACAATGGGTACAATGGGAACATTGAGGAGAATTATGACAATGGGTACAATGGGGACAATGAGGACAATGAGAACAATGGGGACAATAGGGACAATGGAGACAATGGGCGTGATGGGAAGAATGAGGAAGTGGCGGACAGTAGGGACAATGATTACAAAGAGGACAATAAGGAAAATGGAGACAATGCTGATAATGGGGGCAAAGGAAACATTGGGAATAATGGAGACAATGGGGACCATGAGGACAATGGAGACAATGGGGAAAACGGGGGCATTGAGGACAAAGGAGACAATGGAGGCAATGGGTACAATGGGGACAATAAGGCCCTTGGGGAAAATGAGGACAATAAGGAAATTGAGGACAATGGGATAATGGGGCAATGGGTATAATACTGACAATGGGGACAATGAGGAAATTGGGGAAAATGGAGACAATGGGGACAATGAGGACAAAAGGTACAATGGTGACAATACATACAGTCAGGACTAGGGAAAAAGGGACAATGAGAACAATGGGGATAATGCAGACCATGAGGACAATAGGGTCAATGAGGACCATGGAGACAATAAGGATAATGGGGACAATGCGGGATATTAATACATTGGAGACAGTGAGGATAACAGGGAAAATTAGGGCAATGGAGCCAAAGGGGACAATGGAGACTAATGGGGATAATGAGGACACTGGGGACAATGGAAACAATGGGGACAAGGAGGACAATGATGACAATGGAGTCAAAGGAGACAATAGGGAAAATGAGGACAATGGTGAAAAAGGGACAATGAAGACAAGGGGGGCAATGGGGACAATGGCGACAATAAGGACAACGGGGGCAATAAGGACAATGGGGACAAAGGAGATAATGGGGAGAAGAGGGATAATGGAGAAAATGGGGACAATGAGGACAATGGGAACAATGGGGACAATAGGGACAATAGAGACAATGGGGGTGATGGGAAAATGAGGAAATGGCAGACAATAGGGAGAATGATTATAAAGAGGACAATAAGGAAAATGGAGACAATGGTGACACTGGGGAAAATGAGGACAAAGGGAACAATGCTGACAATGGGGACATTGGGAATAATGGAGACAATGGAGACAATGCTGCCAATGGAGACAATGGGGACAATAGAGGCCTTGAGGACAAAGGAGACAATGAAGACAATGGGGACAATGGGGACAATGAGGACATTGGGGAAAGTGAAGACAATGAGGACAATGAGGACAATGGTACAATGGGGCAATGGGGATAATAATGACAATGGAGACAATGAGGAAATTGGGGAAAATGGTGCCAATGGGGACATTCAGGACAAAAGATACAATTGTGACAATACATACAATCAGGGCAATGGGGAAAAAGGGGAAAATGAGAACAATGGGGATAATAAGGACAAAGGGGACAAGGGGGCAAAGTGGGCAATGGGGACAGTGGGAACAATGGAGACAATGGAGACAATGGGGAAAATGAGGACAGTGTGGACAGTGAGGAAATTTAGTACAATGAAGCCAATGGGCAAAACGGCGATAAGGAGGACTATCAGGACAATAGGGGAAATGAGGATATTGAGGAAAATGGGGACAATGAGGACAAAGGAGAAAATGGGGTCAGTGGGGACACTGAGGATAATGATGACAATGGAGTCAAAGGAGACAATAGGGACAAGGAGGACAATGGTGAAAAAAGGGACAATGAGGGCAAGGGGGGCAATGGGGACAATGAGGACAAAGAGATAATGGGGAGAACTGGGACAATAGAGACAATGGGGACAACGAGGACTATAGAGACAATGTTGACAATGGGGATTATGAGGAAAAAGGGGAATAATTAGGTCAATGGAGACAATGGAGACAATGGGGACAATGAGGATAATGCAGACAATGGGTACAATGGGTACATTGAGGAGAATGATGACAATGGGTACAATGGGGATAATGAGGACAATGGAACAATGGGGACAATAGGGACAATGGAGACAATGGGCGTGATGGGAAGAATGAGGAAATGGCGGACAATAGGGACAATGATTATAGGGGGGACAATAAGGAAAATGGAAACAATGTTGACAATGGGGACAATGGGGACATTGGGAATAATAGAGACAATGGGGAAAATGAGGACAATAAGGACACTGGGACAATGGGGCAATGGGTATAATAGTGACAATTGGGACAATGAGGAAATTGGGGAAAATGGAGACAATGGGGACAATGAGGACAAAAGGTACAATGGTGACAATACATACGATCAGGACAATGGAAAAAAAAAGACAATGAGAACAACGGGGATAATAAGGACAATAGGACAATGGGGGCAAGGTAGGCAATGGGGACAATAAGAACAATGGAGACAGTAGGAACAGTGGAGACAGTGGAGACAATGGGGAAAATGAGGACAATGGGGTCAGTGACGACAATGGGGAGAATGAGGGCAATGGAGGCAATGGAGACAATGAGGACTATGAGGCCAGTTGGTATAATGAAGACAATGAAAACAGTGGTGAAAAGGAGGACTATCAGGACAATGGGGAAAATGGGGATAATGAGGAAAATGGGGAAAATGAGGACAAAGGAGAAAATGGGGACGGGGGGACAATGAGGACAAAGGGGACAATGGAGACGATGGGGACAAATGAAACAATGATGAGAATGGTGAGAATGAGGGCAATGGGGACAATAAAGACAATGGTGATAATGCAGACAATTAAGACAATGGGGACAATAAGGACTACGGAGAAAATGTTGACTATGGGGATAATGAGGAAAATGGGGTAATTAGGTCAATGGGGAGAATGGAGACAATGGCGATAATGGAGACAATGAAAACAATGAGGACAATGAGGACAATGGGGATAACGGGGATAATGGAGACAATGGGGGCAATGAGGACAAAGCAGACAATGAAGACAATGGGTACAATGGAGACAAAGAGGACAATGGGAACAATGGGGACTAGGGAGACAATGGGGAGAGTGGCTACAAGGAGGACAATGGGGGCGATGGAGACCATGGGGACAAAGGGGACAATGGGTGTGATGGGAACAATGAGGAAAAGGCAGATAAGAGGGACAATGATTATAAAGAGGAAAATAAGGAAAATGGGGACAATGGAGACAATGAGGACAATGGGGACAATGCTGAAAATGAGGATAAAGTTGATATTGGGAATCATGGAGACAATGGGGACAATGAGGACAATGGAGACAAAGGGTATAATGGGGACAATGGGGGCAATGAGTTTAAAGGGGACAATGAAGACAATGGGTACAACAGGGACAATGAGGACAATGGGAACAAAGGGGACTATGGGGACAAAGAGGGACAATGGGGACAGTGAGGACAATAGGGACTATGGAGACAAATGAGACAACGGGGACAATCAGGACAGTCAGGATAATGGTACAATGGGGATAATGGGGACAATAGAGAGAATGGGGACAATGAGGACAATTGGGACAATAAGGACAATGGGAACAATGGAGAGAATGAGGACTATCAGGACTACGGGGAAAATTGGGATATGGAGGAAAATGGAGACATTCAGGACAATGGAGAAAATGGGGACAATGGAGAAAATGGGGACAGTGGGAATAATGGGGACAATGGAGACAATGGGGACAAATGAAACAATGAGGACAATGGTTTGAATGATGACAATGGGGACAATGGAGATAATGGGGATAAAGCGGACAATGGGGACAATTGGGACAATGAGGACAATGGAGTCAATATGGAAAATGGGGCCAATGGAGGCAATTGGGACAATGGGGATAATGAGGACAATAGGGTCAATGAGGACAATGGAGACAAATAGGGATAACGAGGACAATGGGAACAATGGAGATCGTGGGGAGAATGGGGGCAATGGGGACCATGGCTACAATGGGGCCAATGGAGGCAATTTGGACAATGGAGAATACGGGGACAGTGGGATCAATGAGAACAGTGGAGAAAATGGGGACAATGGAGACTAAGGAGACAATGCTGACAGTGTTGACAATGAGGACAATGGGGACAACGGAGACAATGGATACAATGTGGGCAGTGTGGACAATTGGGACAATGGCTAAAATGGGGACAATGGAGATCATGAGGGGAATGGGGACAATGGATATGAGGGGGACAATTGGGACAATGGGGACAATGGGTAGATGGGAACAGTGGTAAGAATGTGGACAATGGGGTCAATAAGGACAGTGGAGACTATGGGGACAATGGAGATAATGTTGACGATTATGACAATGAGGATAATGGAGACAATTTCCACAATGGAGACAATGGGGAAAATGTGGACAATGGGTTCAATGAGGAGAATGGGGAGAATGAAGGTTATGAGGACAGTGGGGACAATGGAGATAATGGGGGCAATAAGGACAATGGGGAGAAGGAGGACAATGGAGACAATAAGGAGAATCGAGACAATGGAGACAATGGGGATAATGAGGACAACGAGCACAGTGAGAACAATGGAGACAATCGGGACAATGAGGACAATGAAGACAATGAGGACAATGGGGACAACTGGGATAAGGAGAAAGGGAACAATGGTGACAATGGTGACAGTGGTGACAATGGGGGAAATGATTACAATGGGGACAATAGGGACAATGGAGACAATCGGGACAGTGGAGACAACGAGGACAATGTGGACAGTCACATATTCAGGCAACCGAATCCCACCCAACCAAACGGTATCCTGTAAAATTACGGCTCCGTCGTCTTCGTTCAGGTCTTTGTGCACCAGAATTACGGGTAAATTTAACTGCAGTTTCCTTCCCTATCCAGGAGATCCAATTCCTTTGCTTATTACTTCTTCTTTGTTTGTTGATATCTGGAGATCCACCCCAATTAGTATCTTCCTCTGAGCCACAGTAACAACCTGTGAGACCCAATCCAAGAGACCACTCAGATATCACGTCGGGGTCACCAATTTGTTATAAAGGGCCAGAGTCCAAATTACAAAGTCAATTTATTGTAAGCTAATACAAAAAGGCAGTAAGCAAAGCAGCGCTGGGTGCACGGGGAGTCTCCGCTCCACCAACACGCACACAGAGGATGATAGAGTCACTCCTTTTATAGAGCTTATACATGCATATTCATTAGGGTGGTGTAATATGTAATTTTGCTGCCGCTTCGTATGATAATTAGTTCTGCAGGTCTTTTCCGCATGCGCACTGTCTCCTGGTGGTCTTGGGCGAAGGTCTCGGGATGAAGTAAGAGTCTTCCTCAGTGACCTTTATACAGACTTTTTCAGTTGAACTCTTTTACCCCTTCTGTCTGCCGCATGCGCAGTTGTCATCCAGCTGTTATCTCCTAAATTTGGCTAATTAAGCAGAGTTTTGCGGTTATTATCAGTACCTTACCAGACACTAGGTATCCTCCCGGACTCTATGCTCAAGGATACTTGGATTTATCTTTTCCTGTGGTTACATGCTTACCAAGAATTCACTATATGTTATTGTTCAACTGTAGTTTACACAGTCATTGCAGACCTTGAGTAATTTTCCTTGTACATGCGAATTCTTTTGCATTTGTAAATTTACAGTCTCATAGATAAGGGGCTTCTGTAGTTTCTCAAAGACAGAGGAACATCTGTAATTTGTGATTACCCAAGCTTCATGTACGGGCCTTGCTACGTTTACCACACACTATATGTTATTGTTCAACTATATTTTACAGTCATTGCAGACCTTGAGCAATTTTCCTTTCTTCAATCAAAAGAGCAGACTCATTATTCTCAGCTCTGGTGGAATCTCGCTTGTCAGATACACAATTTGTTTTATTGTACTTATTTACGGTATAGAAATATCCACCCACTTGGCTTTGCTGTGCTGGTTTGCTTTAGTGTGCTTGCTTAATGCACTGTGCATGTTACACAGGTAGTGTGTAATCATCTTGTTGAGTACCCTGCCTGTCAGCAGAACACCTGTGTACCCAGCAGTTGTGGGTCTGGGGGTCACTTGGGGGGCAGTTGTCAGTCTGGGGATGACTGGCGGAGCAGTTGTGGGTTTCTGGGGTCATTGCGGGGGCACTTGTGGGTCACCCTCCCCCTCCCCTCCCCCCGACAGCGGCAAAATGGAGGTTGCCCATGGCACAAGATGGCGGTGGCAGAAAGACTACAACTCCCATCATGCCCCGCAGGCGGTTTCCAGACCGCGCCCTTCCTGCCTGCTCCTCCTGAGCCTCGGGTGTTGATTGGTCATGGGCGACGACGGGCGGCAGTAGCGACCAATCAGACTGCTCTCATCCCACAACCATTCCCCCCCACACACACACCTCCTATAGGCGCCGACAGGCTCCTCGGAGTCGCCACGTAGACACCGTAGGCCCCCATGAAGCAGGGGCTCAGACTCTACAACTCAAGGAGATTTATAAAGCAGGTATGTTTATTACGGCACTGGGTGCAAGGGGAATCGCTCCTCCTAACTTGCACACCGAGGGGTTAAGCAAGCAGATATTTATTACACACAAACGTGCATATTCATTAGGTTGCCGAGGGAGGGGTGGGGGTATTACAATTAGTTTAGGTACTCCTTATCATAAGTCTCCTCCCCTTTGGCGCTTGCGAACTGCCCTCCGATGGTCGTGGGCAGGGGTCTTCATGATGAAGTAAGCAGTCTTCCTGAGGGTGCCCTTTTCACCTTTGGCACAGTCAGATGCCCCAGGAATCACAATAAGCTGAAAGCAGCCATATCTGCAAGTTTCTGAGAGCTGGCAAGTATTTAGAGCAGCGTGACCTTTGTACAAAATGTATTGCAAGCAGGACAGCATGGGCAGACAAGCAGTATCCCAAGCTAGTAGATGTTTGGGAGTCACTGTCTCCAAACTAACTGATAAATGAGAAGGATAGTAAGAAAGAATTCACTTCTTAGAAGGATGGAAATTCACTCTTGTTAGTAAGACTACTAAATTCTGTTATCACACCGCAGACTTACAACACAAACCGAATTCTCTCTCTTAGACGTAACTTCAAAGCATTTTAACCCCGTGTTTTCCAGGCACCTGCTTTCCTTATATCAGCCATAGATCCCCATAGACCCCTATAGACTGCTGTAGACCTCTGTAGAGCAGCCATAGACACCACATAGACCCCATAAACCCCTCTGAACCCTCACAGATCCCCATAGAATCCCCAACATTGCCCCCATGTTTCCTGTTTGGGGACCCCCTCAGAATCGGCCCAGGCCCCCCAAGCCCATATGGTGTTTGTGTGGCTGTGGTCTGTGACAGCACCGCTGCTGCCTTTGGGGCTGTGCCCCCCGTGTCCCTCCTGTCCCCTTTTCCTTCTCCCCACTGACTCTGTGCCCAAAGCAGCAGAGCGAGAGCGGGAGGAGGATGAGTGGGTGCAGCGTGGGTCTGGGGGGGGGGCTGCAGAGCACGGGGAGTGGGCCTGGGGGTATCTGGCCTGGCTGCCGTGCACATCCAGGTACGTGTTCTTTGACTTTGCAATCCTGGTTTACTGGTGGCTTGAAAGGCATTGTGTGTGCGTGCTGCAAAGGGAGGAGAATCTGTCAGGAGATGTGCTGGTGCCATCCCAGCTGTGGGAGCAGAGGATGGGTGAGGAGGAGGCACTGGGTTTGTTCATGTGCTTGGAGCTGAGCTCTGCCTGCAGAGGTGCTGGGCGCAAAGCAGGCACCTTCTGTGTGTGGGAGCTGCTGGTGTCAGAGGTGCTGAGAAGATGTCAGGGCGGGAGAACTTCTGCCTCCCAGTCAGAGCCTGCGGGAGTTCAAGGGGGTCACCCCAGTTCCCAGGAACCTCCTTTTATTTTCATCCCCCGCCTGGGCAGAGGGTTGAGCTCACCATCAGCATCCTCACAGGTATGATTTAGGGGAGCCCCCAGCTGCATTCCCAAAAGCTTCAGGGTCTCCCTATATCTCCTGTTCCCCCTCCCCAGTTATCTGTGGGGTTGTCTCTGGTGGCTGTAGCCCCTGTTTGAAGGCTCTGGTGGTCCCTCAAATTCCTCTGCCCCGTGCAGAGCTTGGGGACATTCCCAGCAGCATGGTAAGTGAGACTGAGGATAGCGTTCTCTGATAGATAGAAATATTTTATGGCAGACTGAGAGCAGCATTCTAAGACAGACTGAGAGCAGCATTCTAAGACAGACTGAGAGCAGCATTCTAAGCCTGGGAGCAGCATTCTAAGGTACACTGACAGCGTTCTAAGACTGAGAGCACCATGGTAAGTGGGACTGAGAGTCGCATTGGAAGACAGACTGAGAGCAGCGTTCTAAGACAGACATAGTCATAACTCAAAGACTGGGAGCAGCATTCTAAGATAGACTGCGAGCAGCATGATAAGTAAGACTGAGAATAGCATTCTAGGATAGATAGAAGAATTTTATGGCAGACTGAGAGCAGCATTCTGAGGCAGAGTGCAGCATCCTAAGACAGACAGAGAGCAGCATTCGAAGACAGACTGGGAGCAGCTTTCATAGACAGACTGAAAGAAGTATTTGAAGACAGTCTGTCAGCAGCATTCTAAGACTGAGAGCAGGATTCTAAGAGGGACTGAGAGCAGCATTGTAAGAGAGACTGAGAGCAGCAATCTAAGGCTGAGTGCAGTATTCGAAGACTGGGAGCTGCATTCTAAGACAGACTGAGGGAAGCATGATGAGCCTGAGTATAGCATTCTAAAACAGATATAAAACATAATTCTATGACTGGGAGAAGCATTCTAAGATAGAGTGAGAGCTGCATTCTAAGACAGACTGAGAGAAGCATTTGAACAGTCTGAGATCGGCATTCTGTGACAGACTGAGAGCTTCATAGTGACACAGACTGAGATCAGAATTCTAAGAGAGACTGTGAGCTACATTGTGACATAGACTGAGCTGTATTCTAAGGCAGACAGAGAGCAGCATGATAAGTGAGATTGAGAATAGCGTCCTAAGATAGATAGAGAATTTTAAGGCAGACTGAGGGCATCATTCTAACACAGACTTAGAGGAGCGTTCTAAAAGAGACTGAGAGGTACATTATGACATAGACTGAGAGCCGCATTCTTAACGCAGCCTGAGAGCAGCATTTTGAGGAAGACTGAGAGCAGCATTCTAAGGCAGACTGCGAACAGCTTTCTTAGACAGACTGAGAGAAGCATACGAGGACAGTCTCAGAGCAGCATTCTAAGAGAGACAGAGATTAGCATTCCAGGACAGACTGAGAGCACCATTCAAAGACAGACATAGACCAGAATTCTAAGACTGGGAGCAGCATTCTAAGTCAGACTGAGAACAGCATGGTGAGTGAGACTGAGAGTAGCATTCTAAGATACGTAGAAGAATTTTATGGCAGACTGAGAGCAGCATTCTAAGACAGACAGAGAGCAGCATAGCAAGTGAGACTGAGAATAGTTTTCTAAAATAGACAGAAGAATTATATGGCAGACTAAGAGCAGCATTCTAGGAGAGACTTAGAGCAGCATTCTAAGACATACTGAGAGAAGCATTCTAGGACAGACAGAGAGCAGCGTTCCAAGACAGCCTGAGAGCTGCATTGTGACACAGACTGAGATCAGAATTCTAAGAGAGACTGAGGGCTGCATTGTGACATAGACTGACAGCAGAATTCTAAGACAGAATGAGATCTGCATTATGACATAGACTGAGAGCAGTATTCTAGAGGTAGACTCTGAGCAGCATGGTAAGTTGAGATTGAGAACAGCGTTCTAATATTGACAGAGAATTTTTAGGCAGATTGAGAGTATCATTCTAACACAGAGTGAGAGCAGTATTCTAAGACGGTCTGTGAGCAGCTTTCTGGTACAGACAGAGTGCAGCATTCCAGGACAGACTGAGAGGAGCATTGTAGGACAGACTGAGAGCAGCATTGTAGGACAAACTGAGAGCAGCATTGTAGGACAGACTGAGAGCAGCATTGCAGGACCGACTGAGAGCAGCATTGTAGGACAGACTGAGAGCAGCATTCCAGGACAGACTGAGAGCAGCATTCCAGGACAGACTGAGAGCAGCATTCCAGGACAGACTGAGAGCAGCATTCCAGGACAGACTGAGAGCAGCATTCCAGGACCGACTGAGAGCAGCATTCCAGGACCGACTGAGAGCAGCACTCCAGCACCGACTGAGAGCAGCATTCCAGGACCGACTGAGAGCAGCATTCCAGGACCAACTGAGAGCAGCATTCCAGGACCGACTGAGAGCAGCATTCCAGGACAGACTGAGAGCAGCATTGTCGGACAGACAGAGAACAGCGTTCTAAGACAGACTGAGAGCAGCGTTCCAAGAGAGACTGAGAGCTGCATTGTGACACAGACTGAGATCAGAATTCTAAGAGAGACTGAGGGCTGCATTGTGACATAGACTGACAGCAGAATTCTAAGACAGAATGAGATCTGCATTGTGACATAGACTGAGAGCAGTATTCTAGAGGTAGACTCTGAGCAGCATGGTAAGTTGAGATTGAGAACAGCGTTCTAAGATTGATAGAGAATTTTTAGGCAGAGTGAGAGTATCATTCTAACATAGAGTGAGAGCAATATTCTGAGATCGTCTGTGAGCAGCATTCTAGGACAGACTGAGAGCAGTTTTTTAGACAGACTGAAGGAAGCATTTGAACGCAGTCCAAGAGCAGTATTCTAATAGAGACTGAGGGCAGCATTCTAAGACAGACTTAGAGCAGCATTGTAGGAGAGACAGAGAGCAGCATTCTAGAACAGACAGAGAGCAGCATTCTGAGAGAGAACTAGAGTAGCATTGCGAGAGAGACAGAGAGCAGCATTCTAATACTGACAGAGAGTAGCGTTCCATGACAGACTGAGAGCTGCATTGTGACACAGACTGCGGTCAGAATTCTAAGACACACTGAGAGCAGCATGGTAAGTGAGATTGAGAAGAGCGTTCTAAGATTGATAGAGAATTTTTAAGCAGACTGAGAGTTTCATTCTAAGACAGAGTTAGAGCAGCATTCTAAGACAGATTGAGAGCTGCATTATGACATAGACTGACAGCAGAATTCTAAGAAAGAATGAGAACTGCATTGTGATATACACTGAGAGCAGAATTCATAGACACACTGAGAGCAGCATGGTAAGTGAGATTGAGAACAGCATTCTAAGATTGATAGAGAATTTTTAGGCAGAGTGAGAGTATCATTCTAACACAGAGTGAGAGCAGTATTCTAAGACGGTCTGTGAGCAGCTTTCTGGTACAGACAGAGAGCAGCATTCTAGGACAGACTGAGAGCAGCATTCTAGGACAGACTTAGAGTAGCATTGTCGGACAGACAGAGAGGAGCGTTCCAAGGTAGACTGAGAGCTTCATTGTGACACAGATTGAGATCAGAATTCTAAGAGAGACTGAGAACGGCATTGTGACATAGACTGAGAGCAGTATTCTAAGGTAGACTGCGAGCAGCATGGTAAGTGAGATTGGGAAGAGCGTTCTAAGATTGATAGAGAATTTTTAGGCAGACTGAGAGTATCATTCTAAGGCAAACTGAGAGGAGCCTTCTAAGGCAGACTGAGAGCAGCATTCTGAGGCAGACTGACAGCAGCATTCTAGTACAGATTGCAGCATTCTAGGACAGACTGAGATAGGCATTCTAAGACTGATATAGTGTAGCATTGTAGGACAGACAGAGAGCAGCGTTCTAAGGCAGACTGAGAGCAGCATTCTAAGACAGACAGAGTGCCGCGTTCCAAGACAGACTGAGAGCTTCATTGTGACACAGACTGAGATCAGAATTCTAAGAGAGACTGAGAGCTGCATTGTGAAATAGGTTGAGCAGTATTCTAAGGCAGACTCAGAGCAGCATTTTAGGACAGACTGAGAGCAGCATTATAAGACAGACTGAGAGCAGCATTCTAGAGACAGACTGAGAGCAGTGTTCCAAGAGAGACTGTGAGCTGCATTGTGACATAGACTGACAGCAGAATTCTAAGGCAGAATGAGAACTGCATTGTGACATATACTGAGAGCAGCATTCCAGGACAGACTGAGAGCAGCATTCCAGGACAGACTGAGAGCAGCATTCCAGGACAGACTGAGAGCAGCATTCTAAGACAGACTGAGAGCAGCATTCCAGGACCGACTGAGAGCAGCATTCCAGGACCGACTGAGAGCAGCATTCTAGGACAGACTGAGAGCAGAATCCTAGGACAGACTGAGGGCAGGATGCTAAGACAGACTTAGAGTAGCATTCTAAGTCAGACTGAGAGCAGCATTCTAGGACAGACTGAGAGCAGCATTCCAGGACCTACTGAGAGCAGCATTCCAAAACCGACTGAGAGCAGCATTCCAGGACAGACTGAGAGCTGCATTCCAGGACCGACTGAGAGCAGCATTCCAGGACCGACTGAGAGCAGCATTCCAGGACAGACTGAGAGCAGCATTGTCGGACAGACAGAGAATAGCGTTCTAAGACAGACTGAGAGCAGCGTTCCAAGAGAGACTGAGAGCTGCATTGTGACACAGACTGAGATCAGAATTCTAAGAGACTGAGGGCTGCATTGTGACATAGACTGACAGCAGAATTCTAAGACAGAATGAGATCTGCATTGTGACATAGACTGAGAGCAGCATTCTAGAGGTAGACTCTGAGCAGCATGGTAAGTTGAGATTGAGAACAGCTTTCTAAGATTGATAGAGAATTTTTAGGCAGATTGAGAGTATCATTCTAACACAGAGTGAGAGCAGTATTCTAAGATCGTCTGTGAGCAGCATTCTAGGACAGACTGAGAGCAGTTTTTTAGACAGACTGAGGGAAGCATTTGAACGACAGTCCAAGAGCAGTATTCTAATAGAGACTGAGGGCAGCATTCTAAGACAGACTTAGAGCAGCATTGTTGGAGAGACAGAGAGCAGCATTCTAGGACAGACAGAGAGCAGCATTCTGAGACAGATCTAGAGTAGCATTGCGAGAGAGACAGAGAGCAGCATTCTAATACTGACAGAGAGTAGCGTTCCATGACAGACTGAGAGCTGCATTGTGACACAGACTGCGGTCAGAATTCTAAGACACACTGAGAGCAGCATGGTAAGTGAGATTGAGAAGAGCGTTCTAAGATTGATAGAGAATTTTTAAGCAGACTGAGAGTTTCATTCTAAGACAGAGTTAGAGCAGCATTCTAAGACAGATTGAGAGCTGCATTATGACATAGACTGACAGCAGAATTCGAAGAAAGAATGAGAACTGCATTGTGATATACACTGAGAGCAGAATTCTTAGACACACTGAGAGCAGCATGGTAAGTGAGATTGAGAACAGCGTTCTAAGATTGATAGAGAATTTTTAGGCAGACTGAGAGTATCATTCTAAGGCAAACTGAGAGGAGCCTTCTAAGGCAGACTGAGAGCAGCATTCTGAGGCAGACTGACAGCAGCATTCTAGTAGAGAGTGAAGCATTCTAGGACAGACTGAGAGCGGCATTCTAAGACTGACATAGTGTAGCATTGTAGGACAGACAGAGAGCAGCGTTCTAAGGCAGACTGAGAGCAGCATTCTAGGACAGACAGAGTGCCGCGTTCCAAGACAGACTGAGAGCTTCATTGTGACACAGACTGAGATCAGAATTCAAAGAGAGACTGAGAGCTGCATTGTGACATAGGTTGAGCAGTATTCTAAGGCAGACTGCGAGCAGCATTCAAGGACAGACAGAGAGCAGCATTCTAAGACAGACTCAGAGCAGCATTTTAGGACAGACTGAGAGCAGCATTCTAAGACAGACTGAGAGCAGCATTCTAAGACAGACTGAGAGCAGTGTTCCAAGACAGACTGAGAGCTGCATTGTGGCATAGACTGACAGCAGAATTCTAAGGCAGAATGGGAACTGCATTGTGACATATACTGAGAGCAGCATTCCTAGGACAGACTGAGAGCAGCATTCCAGGACAGACTGAGAGCAGCATTCCAGGACAGACTGAGAGCAGCATTCCAGGACAGACTGAGAGCAGCTTTCTAGGACAGACTGAGAGCAGCTTTCTAGGACAGACTGAGAGAAGCTTTCTAGGACAGACTGAGAGAAGCTTTCTAGGACAGAATGAGAGCAGCATTCTAGGACAAACTGAGGGAAGCATTGTAGGACAGATTGAGGGAAGCATTGTAGGACAGACTGAGGGAAGCATTTGAAGGCAGTCCAAGAGCAGTATTTGACTAGACACTGAGGGCCGCATGCTAAGACAGACTTAGAGTAGCATTCTAAGTCAGACTGAGAGCAGTATTCTAAGTCAGACTGAGAGCAGCATTCTAGGACAGACTGAGAGCAGCATTCTAGGACAGACTGAGAGCAGCATTCTAGACAGACTGAGAGCAGCATTCTAAGACAGACTGAGAGCAGCATTCCAGGACCGACTGAGAGCAGCATTCCAGGACCGACTGAGAGCAGCATTCCAGGACCTACTGAGAGCAGCATTCCAGGACAGACTGAGAGCAGCATTCCAGGACAGACAGAGAACAGCGTTCTAAGACAGACTGAGAGCAGCGTTCCAAGAGAGACTGAGAGCTGCATTGTGACACAGACTGAGATCAGAATTCTAAGAGACTGAGGGCTGCATTGTGACATAGACTGACAGCAGAATTCTAAGACAGAATGAGATCTGCATTGTGACATAGACTGAGAGCAGTATTCTAGAGGTAGACTCTGAGCAGCATGGTAAGTTGAGATTGAGAACAGCGTTCTAAGATTGATAGAGAATTTTTAGGCAGAGTGAGAGTATCATTCTAACATAGAGTGAGAGCAATATTCTGAGATCGTCTGTGAGCAGCATTCTAGGACAGACTGAGAGCAGTTTTTTAGACAGACTGAGGGAAGCATTTGAACGCAGTCCAAGAGCTGTATTCTAATAGAGACTGAGGGCAGCATTCTAAGACAGACTTAGAGCAGCATTGTAGGAGAGACAGAGAGCAGCATTCTAGAACAGACAGAGAGCAGCATTCTGAGAGAGAACTAGAGTAGCATTGCGAGAGAGACAGAGAGCAGCATTCTAATACTGACAGAGAGCAGCGTTCCATGACAGACTGAGAGCTGCATTGTGACACAGACTGCGGTCAGAATTCTAAGACACACTGAGAGCAGCATGGTAAGTGAGATTGAGAAGAGCGTTCTAAGATTGATAGAGAATTTTTAAGCAGACTGAGAGTTTCATTCTAAGACAGAGTTAGAGCAGCATTCTAAGACAGATTGAGAGCTGCATTATGACATAGACTGACAGCAGAATTCTAAGAAAGAATGAGAACTGCATTGTGATATACACTGAGAGCAGAATTCATAGACACACTGAGAGCAGCATGGTAAGTGAGATTGAGAACAGCATTCTAAGATTGATAGAGAATTTTTAGGCAGAGTGAGAGTATCATTCTAACACAGAGTGAGAGCAGTATTCTAAGACGGTCTGTGAGCAGCTTTCTGGTACAGACAGAGAGCAGCATTCTAGGACAGACTGAGAGCAGCATTCTAGGACAAACTTAGAGTAGCATTGTCGGACAGACAGAGAGGAGCGTTCCAAGGTAGACTGAGAGCTTCATTGTGACACAGATTGAGATCAGAATTCTAAGAGACTGAGAACGGCATTGTGACATAGACTGAGAGCAGTATTCTAAGGTAGACTGCGAGCAGCATGGTAAGTGAGATTGGGAAGAGCGTTCTAAGATTGATAGAGAATTTTTAGGCAGACTGAGAGTATCATTCTAAGGCAAACTGAGAGGAGCCTTCTAAGGCAGACTGAGAGCAGCATTCTGAGGCAGACTGACAGCAGCATTCTAGTACAGATTGCAGCATTCTAGGACAGACTGAGATACGCATTCTAAGACTGATATAGTGTAGCATTGTAGGACAGACAGAGAGCAGCGTTCTAAGGCAGACTGAGAGCAGCATTCTAAGACAGACAGAGTGCCGCGTTCCAAGACAGACTGAGAGCTTCATTGTGACACAGACTGAGATCAGAATTCTAAGAGAGACTGAGAGCTGCATTGTGAAATAGGTTGAGCAGTATTCTAAGGCAGACTCAGAGCAGCATTTCAGGACAGACTGAGAGCAGCATTATAAGACAGACTGAGAGAAGCATTCTAGAGACAGACTGAGAGCAGTGTTCCAAGAGAGACTGAGAGCTGCATTGTGACATAGACTGACAGCAGAATTCTAAGGCAGAATGAGAACTGCATTGTGACATATACTGAGAGCAGCATTCCAGGACAGACTGAGAGCAGCATTCCAGGACAGACTGAGAGCAGCATTCCAGGACAGACTGAGAGCAGCATTCTAAGACAGACTGAGAGCAGCATTCCAGGACCTACTGAGAGCAGCATTCCAGGACCGACTGAGAGCAGCATTCCAGGACAGACTGAGAGCAGCATTCTAGGACAGACTGAGGGCAGGATGCTAAGACAGACTTAGAGTAGCATTCTAAGTCAGACTGAGAGCAGCATTCTAGGACAGACTGAGAGCAGCATTCCAGGACCTACTGAGAGCAGCATTCCAAAACCGACTGAGAGCAGCATTCCAGGACAGACTGAGAGCTGCATTCCAGGACCGACTGAGAGCAGCATTCCAGGACCGACTGAGAGCAGCATTCCAGGACAGACTGAGAGCAGCATTGTCGGACAGACAGAGAATAGCGTTCTAAGACAGACTGAGAGCAGCGTTCCAAGAGAGACTGAGAGCTGCATTGTGACACAGACTGAGATCAGAATTCTAAGAGACTGAGGGCTGCATTGTGACATAGACTGACAGCAGAATTCTAAGACAGAATGAGATCTGCATTGTGACATAGACTGAGAGCAGCATTCTAGAGGTAGACTCTGAGCAGCATGGTAAGTTGAGATTGAGAACAGCTTTCTAAGATTGATAGAGAATTTTTAGGCAGATTGAGAGTATCATTCTAACACAGAGTGAGAGCAGTATTCTAAGATCGTCTGTGAGCAGCATTCTAGGACAGACTGAGAGCAGTTTTTTAGACAGACTGAGGGAAGCATTTGAACGCAGTCCAAGAGCAGTATTCTAATAGAGACTGAGGGCAGCATTCTAAGACAGACTTAGAGCAGCATTGTTGGAGAGACAGAGAGCAGCATTCTAGGACAGACAGAGAGCAGCATTCTGAGACAGATCTAGAGTAGCATTGCGAGAGAGACAGAGAGCAGCATTCTAAAACTGACAGAGAGTAGCGTTCCATGACAGACTGAGAGCTTCATTGTGACACAGACTGAGATCAGAATTCTAAGACACACTGAGAGCAGCATGGTAAGTGAGATTGAGAAGAGCGTTCTAAGATTGATAGTGAATTTTTATGCAGACTGAGAGTTGCATTCTAAGACAGAGTTAGAGCAGCATTCTAAGACAGATTGAGAGCTGCATTATGACATAGACTGACAGCAGAATTCGAAGAAAGAATGAGAACTGCATTGTGATATACACTGAGAGCAGAATTCTTAGACACACTGAGAGCAGCATGGTAAGTGAGATTGAGAACAGCATTCTAAGATTGATAGAGAATTTTTAGGCAGACTGAGAGTATCATTCTAAGGCAAACTGAGAGGAGCCTTCTAAGGCAGACTGAGAGCAGCATTCTGAGGCAGACTGACAGCAGCATTCTAGTACAGAGTGAAGCATTCTAGGACAGACTGAGAGCGGCATTCTAAGACTGACATAGTGTAGCATTGTAGGACAGACAGAGAGCAGCGTTCTAAGGCAGACTGAGAGCAGCATTCTAGGACAGACAGAGTGCCGCGTTCCAAGACAGACTGAGAGCTTCATTGTGACACAGACTGAGATCAGAATTCAAAGAGAGACTGAGAGCTGCATTGTGACATAGGTTGAGCAGTATTCTAAGGCAGACTGCGAGCAGCATTCAAGGACAGACAGAGAGCAGCATTCTAAGACAGACTCAGAGCAGCATTTTAGGACAGACTGAGAGCAGCATTCTAAGACAGACTGAGAGCAGCATTCTAAGACAGACTGAGAGCAGTGTTCCAAGACAGACTGAGAGCTGCATTGTGGCATAGACTGACAGCAGAATTCTAAGGCAGAATGGGAACTGCATTGTGACATATACTGAGAGCAGCATTCCAGGACAGACTGAGAGCAGCATTCCAGGACAGACTGAGAGCAGCATTCCAGGACAGACTGAGAGCAGCATTCCAGGACAGACTGAGAGCAGCATTCCAGGACAGACTGAGAGCAGCTTTCTAGGACAGACTTAGAGCAGCTTTCTAGGACAGACTGAGAGAAGCTTTCTAGGACAGACTGAGAGAAGCTTTCTAGGACAGAATGAGAGCAGCATTCTAGGACAAACTGAGGGAAGCATTGTAGGACAGATTGAGGGAAGCATTGTAGGACAGACTGAGGGAAGCATTTGAAGGCAGTCCAAGAGCAGTATTTGACTAGACACTGAGGGCCGCATGCTAAGACAGACTTAGAGTAGCATTCTAAGTCAGACTGAGAGCAGCATTCTAAGTCAGACTGAGAGCAGCATTCTAGGACAGACTGAGAGCAGCATTCTAGGACAGACTGAGAGCAGCATTCTAGACAGACTGAGAGCAGCGTTCTAAGACAGACTGAGAGCAGCATTCCAGGACCGACTGAGAGCAGCATTCCAGGACCGACTGAGAGCAGCATTCCAGGACCTACTGAGAGCAGCATTCCAAAACCGACTGAGAGCAGCATTCCAGGACCGACTGAGAGCAGCATTCCAGGACCGACTGAGAGCAGCATTTCAGGACAGACTGAGAGCAGCATTCCAGGACAGACAGAGAACAGCGTTCTAAGACAGACTGAGAGCAGCGTTCCAAGAGAGACTGAGAGCTGCATTGTGACACAGACTGAGATCAGAATTCTAAGAGACTGAGGGCTGCATTGTGACATAGACTGACAGCAGAATTCTAAGACAGAATGAGAACTGCATTGTGACATAGACTGAGAGCAGCATTCTAGAGGTAGACTCTGAGCAGCATGGTAAGTTGAGATTGAGAACAGCTTTCTAAGATTGATAGAGAATTTTTAGGCAGATTGAGAGTATCATTCTAACACAGAGTGAGAGCAGTATTCTAAGATCGTCTGTGAGCAGCATTCTAGGACAGACTGAGAGCAGTTTTTTAGACAGACTGAGGGAAGCATTTGAACGCAGTCCAAGAGCAGTATTCTAATAGAGACTGAGGGCAGCATTCTAAGACAGACTTAGAGCAGCATTGTAGGAGAGACAGAGAGCAGCATTCTAGGACAGACAGAGAGCAGCATTCTGAGACAGATCTAGAGTAGCATTGCGAGAGAGACAGAGAGCAGCATTCTAATACTGACAGAGAGTAGCGTTCCATGACAGACTGAGAGCTGCATTGTCACACAGACTGCGGTCAGAATTCTAAGACACACTGAGAGCAGCATGGTAAGTGAGATTGAGAAGAGCGTTCTAAGATTGATAGAGAATTTTTAAGCAGACTGAGAGTTTCATTCTAAGACAGAGTTAGAGCAGCATTCTAAGACAGATTGAGAGCTGCATTATGACATAGACTGACAGCAGAATTCTAAGAAAGAATGAGAACTGCATTGTGATATACACTGAGAGCAGAATTCATAGACACACTGAGAGCAGCATGGTAAGTGAGATTGAGAACAGCATTCTAAGATTGATAGAGAATTTTTAGGCAGAGTGAGAGTATCATTCTAACACAGAGAGAGAGCAGTATTCTAAGACGGTCTGTGAGCAGCTTTCTGGTACAGACAGAGAGCAGCATTCTAGTACAGACAGAGTGCAGCATTCCAGGACCGACTGAGAGCAGCATTCCAGGACACACTTAGAGTAGCATTGTCGGACAGACAGAGAGGAGCGTTCCAAGGTAGACTGAGAGCTTCATTGTGACACAGATTGAGATCAGAATTCTAAGAGAGACTGAGAACGGCATTGTGACATAGATTGAGAGCAGTATTCTAAGGTAGACTGCGAGCAGCATGGTAAGTGAGATTGGGAAGAGCATTCTTAGATTGATAGAGAATTTTTAGGCAGACTGAGAGTATCATTCTAAGGCAAACTGAGAGGAGCCTTCTAAGGCAGACTGAGAGCCGCATTCTAGGACAGACAGAGTGCCGCGTTCCAAGACAGACTGAGAGCTTCATTGTGACACAGACTGAGATCCGATTTCTAAGAGAGACTGAGAGCTGCATTGTGACATAGGTTGAGCAGTATTCTAAGGGAGACTGCGAGCAGCATTCTAGGACAGACAGAGAGCAGCATTCTAAGACAGACTCAGAGCAGCATATTAGGACAGACTGAGAGCAGCATTCTAAGACAGACTGAGAGCAGCGTTCCAAGACAGACTGAGAGCTGCATTGTGACATAGACTGACAGCAGAATTCTAAGGCAGAATGAGAACTGCATTGTGACATATACTGACAGCAGCATTCCAGGACAGACTGAGAACAGCATTCCAGGACAGACTGAGAGCAGCATTCCAGGACAGACTGAGAGCAGCATTCCAAGACAGACTGAGAGCAGCTTTCTAGGACAGACTGAGAGCAGCTTTCTAGGACAGACTGAGAGAAGCTTTCTAGGACAGACTGAGAGAAGCTTTCTAGGACAGAATGAGAGCAGCATTCTAGGACAAACTGAGGGAAGCATTGTAGGACAGATTGAGGGAAGCATTGTAGGACAGACTGAGAAAAGCATTGTAGGACAGATTGAGGGAAGCATTGTAGGACAGACTGAGGGAAGCATTTGAAGGCAGTCCAAGAGCAGTATTTGAGTAGGCACTGAGGGCCGCATGCTAAGACAGACTTAGAATAGCATTGTAGGACAGACAGAGAGCAGCATTCTAAGTCAGACTGAGAGCAGCATTCTAGGACAGACTGAGAGCAGCATTCTAGGACAGACTGAGAGCAGCATTCTAGAACAGACTGAGAGCAGCATTCCAGGACCGACTGAGAGCACCATTCCAGGACAGACTGAGAGCAGCATTCCAGGACCGACTGAGAGCAGCATTCCAGCACCGACTGAGAGCAGCATTCCAGGACCGACTGAGAGCAGCATTCCAGGACCGACTGAGAGCAGCATTCCAAAACCGACTGAGAGCAGCATTCCAGGACCGACTGAGAGCAGCATTCCAGGACCGACTGAGAGCAGCATTCCAGGACAGACTGAGAGCAGCATTGTCGGAGAGACAGAGAACAGCGTTCTAAGACAGACAGAGAGCAGCGTTCAAAGAGAGACTGAGAACGGCATTGTGACATAGACTGAGAGCAGTATTCTAAGGTAGACTGCGAGCAGCATGGTAAGTGAGATTGGGAAGAGCGTTCTAAGCTTGATAGAGAATTTTTAGGCAGACTGAGAGTATCATTCTAAGGCAAACTGAGAGGAGCCTTCTAAGGCAGACTGAGAGCAGCATTCTGAGGCAGACTGACAGCAGCATTCTAGTACAGAGTGAAGCATTCTAGGACAGACTGAGAGCGGCATTCTAAGACTGACATAGTGTAGCATTGTAGGACAGACAGAGAGCAGCGTTCTAAGGCAGACTGAGAGCAGCATTCTAAGACAGACAGAGTGCCGCGTTCCAAGACAGACTGAGAGCTGCATTGTGACATAGACTGACAGCAGAATTCTAAGGCAGAATGAGAACTGCATTGTGACATAGACTGAGAGCAGCATTGTAGGACAGACTGATGGCAGCATTACAGGGCAGACTGAGAGCAGCATTCCAGGACAGACTGAGAGCAGCATTCCAGGACAGACTGAGAGCAGCATTCCAGGACAGACTGAGAGCAGCATTCCAGGACAGACTGAGAGCAGCTTTCTAGGACAGACTGAGAGCAGCTTTCTAGGACAGACTGAGAGAAGCTTTCTAGGACAGACTTAGGGAAGCATTGTAGGACAGACTGAGGGAAACATTTGAAGGCAGTCCAAGAGCAGTATTCGAATAGACACTGATTGCAGGATGCTAAGACAGACTTGGAGTAGCATTGTAGGACAGACAGAGAGCAGCATTCTAAGTCAGACAGAGAGCAGCATTCCAAAACTGTCTGAGAGCAGCATTCCAGGACAAACTTAGTGTAGCATTGTCGGACAGACAGAGAGGAGCGTTCCAAGGTAGACTGAGAGCTTCATTGTGACACAGATTGAGATCAGAATTCTAAGAGTGACTGAGAACGGCATTATGACATAGACTGAGAGCAGTATTCTAAGGTAGACTGCGAGCAGCATGGTAAGTGAGATTGGGAAGAGCTTTCTAAGATTGATAGAGAATTTTTAGGCAGACTGAGAGTATCATTCTAAGGTAAACTGAGAGGAGCCTTCTAAGGCAGACTGAGAGCAGCATTCTGAGGCAGACTGACAGCAGCATTCTAGTACATAGTAAAGCATTCTAGGACAGACTTAGAGCGGCATTCTAAGACTGACATAGTATAGCATTGTAGGACAGACAGAGAGCAGCGTTCTAAGGCAGACTGAGAGCAGCATTCTAGGACAGACAGAGTGCCGCGTTCCAAGACAGACTGAGAGCATCATTGTGACACAGACTGAGATAAGAATTCTAAGAGAGACTGAGAGCTGCATTGTGACATATACTGAGAGCAGCATTCCAGGACAGACTGAGAGCAGCATTCCAGGACAGACTGAGAGCAGCATTCCAGGACAGACTGAGAGCAGCTTTCTAGGACAGACTGAGAGCAGCTTTCTAGGACAGACTGAGAGAAGCTTTCTAGGACAGACTTAGGGAAGCATTGTAGGACAGACTGAGGGAAACATTTGAAGGCAGTCCAAGAGCAGTATTCGAATAGACACTGAGGGCAGGATGCTAAGACAGACTTGGAGTAGCATTGTAGGACAGACAGAGAGCAGCATTCTAAGTCAGACAGAGAGCAGCATTCCAAAACTGACTGAGAGCAGCATTCCAGGACACACTTAGAGTAGCATTGTCGGACAGACAGAGAGGAGCGTTCCAAGGTAGACTGAGAGCTTCATTGTGACACAGATTGAGATCAGAATTCTAAGAGAGACTGAGAACGGCATTATGACATAGACTGAGAGCAGTATTCTAAGGTAGACTGCGAGCAGCATGGTAAGTGAGATTGGGAAGAGCTTTCTAAGATTGATAGAGAATTTTTAGGCAGACTGAGAGTATCATTCTAAGGCAAACTGAGAGGAGCCTTCTAAGGCAGACTGAGAGCAGCATTCTGAGGCAGACTGACAGCAGCATTCTAGTACATAGTAAAGCATTCTAGGACAGACTGAGAGCGGCATTCTAAGACTGACATAGTATAGCATTGTAGGACAGACAGAGAGCAGCGTTCTAAGGCAGACTGAGAGCAGCATTCTAGGACAGACAGAGTGCCGCTGTTCCAAGACAGACTGAGAGCATCATTGTGACACAGACTGAGATAAGAATTCTAAGAGAGACTGAGAGCTGCATTGTGACATATACTGAGAGCAGCATTCCAGGACAGACTGAGAGCAGCATTCCAGGACAGACTGAGAGCAGCATTCCAGGACAGACTGAGAGCAGCTTTCTAGGACAGACTGAGAGCAGCTTTCTAGGACAGACTGAGAGAAGCTTTCTAGGACAGACTTAGGGAAGCATTGTAGGACAGACTGAGGGAAACATTTGAAGGCAGTCCAAGAGCAGTATTCGAATAGACACTGAGGGCAGGATGCTAAGACAGACTTGGAGTAGCATTGTAGGACAGACAGAGAGCAGCATTCTAAGTCAGACAGAGAGCAGCATTCCAAAACTGACTGAGAGCAGCATTCCAGGACACACTTAGAGTAGCATTGTCGGACAGACAGAGAGGAGCGTTCCAAGGTAGACTGAGAGCTTCATTGTGACACAGATTGAGATCAGAATTCTAAGAGAGACTGAGAACGGCATTATGACATAGACTGAGAGCAGTATTCTAAGGTAGACTGCGAGCAGCATGGTAAGTGAGATTGGGAAGAGCTTTCTAAGATTGATAGAGAATTTTTAGGCAGACTGAGAGTATCATTCTAAGGCAAACTGAGAGGAGCCTTCTAAGGCAGACTGAGAGCAGCATTCTGAGGCAGACTGACAGCAGCATTCTAGTACATAGTAAAGCATTCTAGGACAGACTGAGAGCGGCATTCTAAGACTGACATAGTGTAGCATTGTAGGACAGACAGAGAGCAGCGTTCTAAGGCAGACTGAGAGCAGCATTCTAAGACAGACAGAGTGCCGTGTTCCAAGACAGACTGAGAGCATCATTGTGACACAGACTGAGATAAGAATTCTAAGAGAGACTGAGAGCTGCATTGTGACATATACTGAGAGCAGCATTCCAGGACAGACTGAGAGCAGCATTCCAGGACAGACTGAGAGCAGCATTCCAGGACAGACTGAGAGCAGCTTTCTAGGACAGACTGAGAGCAGCTTTCTAGGACAGACTGAGAGAAGCTTTCTAGGACAGACTTAGGGAAGCATTGTAGGACAGACTGAGGGAAACATTTGAAGGCAGTCCAAGAGCAGTATTCGAATAGACACTGAGGGCAGGATGCTAAGACTGACTTAGAGTAGCATTCTAAGTCAGACTGAGAGCAGCATTCTAGGACAGACTGAGAGCAGCATTCTAGGACAGACTGAGAGCAGCATTCTAGGACAGACTGAGAGCAGCATTCTAGGACAGACTGAGAGCAGCGTTCTAAGACAGACTGAGAGCAGCATTCTAAGACAGACTGAGAGCAGCATTCCAGGACCGACTGAGAGCAGCATTCCAGGACAGACTGAGAGCAGCATTCCAGGACCGACTGAGAGCAGCATTCCAGCACCGACTGAGAGCAGCATTCCAGGACCGACTGAGAGCAGCATTCCAGGACCGACTGAGAGCAGCATTATCGGACAGACAGAGAACAGCGTTCTAAGACAGACTGAGAGCAGCGTTCCAAGAGAGACTGAGAGCTGCATTGTGACACAGACTGAGATCAGAATTCTAAGAGACTGAGGGCTGCATTGTGACATAGACTGACAGCAGAATTCTAAGACAGAATGAGAACTGCATTGTGACATAGACTGAGAGCAGCATTCTAGAGGTAGACTCTGAGCAGCATGGTAAGTTGAGATTGAGAACAGCTTTCTAAGATTGATAGAGAATTTTTAGGCAGATTGAGAGTATCATTCTAGCACAGAGTGAGAGCAGTATTCTAAGATCGTCTGTGAGCAGCATTCTAGGACAGACTGAGAGCAGTTTTTTAGACAGACTGAGGGAAGCATTTGAACGCAGTCCAAGAGCAGTATTCTAATAGAGACTGAGGGCAGCATTCTAAGACAGACTTAGAGCAGCATTGTAGGAGAGACAGAGAGCAGCATTCTAGGACAGACAGAGAGCAGCATTCTGAGACAGATCTAGAGTAGCATTGCGAGAGAGACAGAGAGCAGCATTCTAATACTGACAGAGAGTAGCGTTCCATGACAGACTGAGAGCTGCATTGTCACACAGACTGCGGTCAGAATTCTAAGACACACTGAGAGCAGCATGGTAAGTGAGATTGAGAAGAGCGTTCTAAGATTGATAGAGAATTTTTAAGCAGACTGAGAGTTTCATTCTAAGACAGAGTTAGAGCAGCATTCTAAGACAGATTGAGAGCTGCATTATGACATAGACTGACAGCAGAATTCTAAGAAAGAATGAGAACTGCATTGTGATATACACTGAGAGCAGAATTCATAGACACACTGAGAGCAGCATGGTAAGTGAGATTGAGAACAGCATTCTAAGATTGATAGAGAATTTTTAGGCAGAGTGAGAGTATCATTCTAACACAGAGAGAGAGCAGTATTCTAAGACGGTCTGTGAGCAGCTTTCTGGTACAGACAGAGAGCAGCATTCTAGTACAGACAGAGTGCAGCATTCCAGGACCGACTGAGAGCAGCATTCCAGGACACACTTAGAGTAGCATTGTCGGACAGACAGAGAGGAGCGTTCCAAGGTAGACTGAGAGCTTCATTGTGACACAGATTGAGATCAGAATTCTAAGAGAGACTGAGAACGGCATTGTGACATAGATTGAGAGCAGTATTCTAAGGTAGACTGCGAGCAGCATGGTAAGTGAGATTGGGAAGAGCATTCTTAGATTGATAGAGAATTTTTAGGCAGACTGAGAGTATCATTCTAAGGCAAACTGAGAGGAGCCTTCTAAGGCAGACTGAGAGCCGCATTCTAGGACAGACAGAGTGCCGCGTTCCAAGACAGACTGAGAGCTTCATTGTGACACAGACTGAGATCCGATTTCTAAGAGAGACTGAGAGCTGCATTGTGACATAGGTTGAGCAGTATTCTAAGGGAGACTGCGAGCAGCATTCTAGGACAGACAGAGAGCAGCATTCTAAGACAGACTCAGAGCAGCATATTAGGACAGACTGAGAGCAGCATTCTAAGACAGACTGAGAGCAGCGTTCCAAGACAGACTGAGAGCTGCATTGTGACATAGACTGACAGCAGAATTCTAAGGCAGAATGAGAACTGCATTGTGACATATACTGACAGCAGCATTCCAGGACAGACTGAGAACAGCATTCCAGGACAGACTGAGAGCAGCATTCCAGGACAGACTGAGAGCAGCATTCCAAGACAGACTGAGAGCAGCTTTCTAGGACAGACTGAGAGCAGCTTTCTAGGACAGACTGAGAGAAGCTTTCTAGGACAGACTGAGAGAAGCTTTCTAGGACAGAATGAGAGCAGCATTCTAGGACAAACTGAGGGAAGCATTGTAGGACAGATTGAGGGAAGCATTGTAGGACAGACTGAGGGAAGCATTGTAGGACAGATTGAGGGAAGCATTGTAGGACAGACTGAGGGAAGCATTTGAAGGCAGTCCAAGAGCAGTATTTGAGTAGGCACTGAGGGCCGCATGCTAAGACAGACTTAGAATAGCATTGTAGGACAGACAGAGAGCAGCATTCTAAGTCAGACTGAGAGCAGCATTCTAGGACAGACTGAGAGCAGCATTCTAGGACAGACTGAGAGCAGCATTCTAGAACAGACTGAGAGCAGCATTCCAGGACCGACTGAGAGCACCATTCCAGGACAGACTGAGAGCAGCATTCCAGGACCGACTGAGAGCAGCATTCCAGCACCGACTGAGAGCAGCATTCCAGGACCGACTGAGAGCAGCATTCCAGGACCGACTGAGAGCAGCATTCCAAAACCGACTGAGAGCAGCATTCCAGGACCGACTGAGAGCAGCATTCCAGGACCGACTGAGAGCAGCATTCCAGGACAGACTGAGAGCAGCATTGTCGGAGAGACAGAGAACAGCGTTCTAAGACAGACAGAGAGCAGCGTTCCAAGAGAGACTGAGAACGGCATTGTGACATAGACTGAGAGCAGTATTCTAAGGTAGACTGCGAGCAGCATGGTAAGTGAGATTGGGAAGAGCGTTCTAAGATTGATAGAGAATTTTTAGGCAGACTGAGAGTATCATTCTAAGGCAAACTGAGAGGAGCCTTCTAAGGCAGACTGAGAGCAGCATTCTGAGGCAGACTGACAGCAGCATTCTAGTACAGAGTGAAGCATTCTAGGACAGACTGAGAGCGGCATTCTAAGACTGACATAGTGTAGCATTGTAGGACAGACAGAGAGCAGCGTTCTAAGGCAGACTGAGAGCAGCATTCTAAGACAGACAGAGTGCCGCGTTCCAAGACAGACTGAGAGCTGCATTGTGACATAGACTGACAGCAGAATTCTAAGGCAGAATGAGAACTGCATTGTGACATAGACTGAGAGCAGCATTGTAGGACAGACTGATGGCAGCATTACAGGGCAGACTGAGAGCAGCATTCCAGGACAGACTGAGAGCAGCATTCCAGGACAGACTGAGAGCAGCATTCCAGGACAGACTGAGAGCAGCATTCCAGGACAGACTGAGAGCAGCTTTCTAGGACAGACTGAGAGAAGCTTTCTAGGACAGACTTAGGGAAGCATTGTAGGACAGACTGAGGGAAACATTTGAAGGCAGTCCAAGAGCAGTATTCGAATAGACACTGATTGCAGGATGCTAAGACAGACTTGGAGTAGCATTGTAGGACAGACAGAGAGCAGCATTCTAAGTCAGACAGAGAGCAGCATTCCAAAACTGTCTGAGAGCAGCATTCCAGGACAAACTTAGTGTAGCATTGTCGGACAGACAGAGAGGAGCGTTCCAAGGTAGACTGAGAGCTTCATTGTGACACAGATTGAGATCAGAATTCTAAGAGTGACTGAGAACGGCATTATGACATAGACTGAGAGCAGTATTCTAAGGTAGACTGCGAGCAGCATGGTAAGTGAGATTGGGAAGAGCTTTCTAAGATTGATAGAGAATTTTTAGGCAGACTGAGAGTATCATTCTAAGGTAAACTGAGAGGAGCCTTCTAAGGCAGACTGAGAGCAGCATTCTGAGGCAGACTGACAGCAGCATTCTAGTACATAGTAAAGCATTCTAGGACAGACTTAGAGCGGCATTCTAAGACTGACATAGTATAGCATTGTAGGACAGACAGAGAGCAGCGTTCTAAGGCAGACTGAGAGCAGCATTCTAGGACAGACAGAGTGCCGCGTTCCAAGACAGACTGAGAGCATCATTGTGACACAGACTGAGATAAGAATTCTAAGAGAGACTGAGAGCTGCATTGTGACATATACTGAGAGCAGCATTCCAGGACAGACTGAGAGCAGCATTCCAGGACAGACTGAGAGCAGCATTCCAGGACAGACTGAGAGCAGCTTTCTAGGACAGACTGAGAGCAGCTTTCTAGGACAGACTGAGAGAAGCTTTCTAGGACAGACTTAGGGAAGCATTGTAGGACAGACTGAGGGAAACATTTGAAGGCAGTCCAAGAGCAGTATTCGAATAGACACTGAGGGCAGGATGCTAAGACAGACTTGGAGTAGCATTGTAGGACAGACAGAGAGCAGCATTCTAAGTCAGACAGAGAGCAGCATTCCAAAACTGACTGAGAGCAGCATTCCAGGACAAACTTAGAGTAGCATTGTCGGACAGACAGAGAGGAGCGTTCCAAGGTAGACTGAGAGCTTCATTGTGACACAGATTGAGATCAGAATTCTAAGAGAGACTGAGAACGGCATTATGACATAGACTGAGAGCAGTATTCTAAGGTAGACTGCGAGCAGCATGGTAAGTGAGATTGGGAAGAGCTTTCTAAGATTGATAGAGAATTTTTAGGCAGACTGAGAGTATCATTCTAAGGCAAACTGAGAGGAGCCTTCTAAGGCAGACTGAGAGCAGCATTCTGAGGCAGACTGACAGCAGCATTCTAGTACAGAGTGAAGCATTCTAGGACAGACTGAGAGCGGCATTCTAAGACTGACATAGTGTAGCATTGTAGGACAGACAGAGAGCAGCGTTCTAAGGCAGACTGAGAGCAGCATTCTAAGACAGACAGAGTGCCGTGTTCCAAGACAGACTGAGAGCATCATTGTGACACAGACTGAGATAAGAATTCTAAGAGAGACTGAGAGCTGCATTGTGACATATACTGAGAGCAGCATTCCAGGACAGACTGAGAGCAGCATTCCAGGACAGACTGAGAGCAGCATTCCAGGACAGACTGAGAGCAGCTTTCTAGGACAGACTGAGAGCAGCTTTCTAGGACAGACTGAGAGAAGCTTTCTAGGACAGACTTAGGGAAGCATTGTAGGACAGACTGAGGGAAACATTTGAAGGCAGTCCAAGAGCAGTATTCGAATAGACACTGAGGGCAGGATGCTAAGACTGACTTAGAGTAGCATTCTAAGTCAGACTGAGAGCAGCATTCTAGGACAGACTGAGAGCAGCATTCTAGGACAGACTGAGAGCAGCATTCTAGGACAGACTGAGAGCAGCATTCTAGGACAGACTGAGAGCAGCGTTCTAAGACAGACTGAGAGCAGCATTCCAGGACCGACTGAGAGCAGCATTCCAGGACAGACTGAGAGCAGCATTCCAGGACCTACTGAGAGCAGCATTCCAAAACCGACTGAGAGCAGCATTCCAGCACCGACTGAGAGCAGCATTCCAGGACCGACTGAGAGCAGCATTCCAGGACCGACTGAGAGCAGCATTGTCGGACAGACAGAGAACAGCGTTCTAAGACAGACTGAGAGCAGCGTTCCAAGAGAGACTGAGAGCTGCATTGTGACACAGACTGAGATCAGAATTCTAAGAGAGACTGAGGGCTGCATTGTGACATAGACTGACAGCAGAATTCTAAGACAGAATGAGATCTTCATTGTGACTTAGACTGAGAGCAGTATTCTAGAGGTAGATTCTGAGCAGCATGGTAAGTTGAGATTGAGAACAGCGTTCTAAGATTGATAGAGAATTTTTAGGCAGATTGAGAGTATCATTCTAACACAGAGTGAGAGCAAAATTCTAAGATCGTCTGTGAGCAGCATTCTATTACAGACTGAGAGCGGTTTTTTAGACAGACTGAGGGAAGCATTTGAACGCAGTCCAAGAGCAGTATTCTAATAGAGACTGAGGGCAGCATTCTAAGACAGACTTAGAGCAGCATTGTAGGAAAGAGAGAGAGCAGCATTCTAGAACAGAGAGCAGCATTCTGAGAGAGAACTAGAGTAGCATTGCGAGAGAGACAGAGAGCAGCATTCTAATACTGACAGAGTGTAGCGTTCCATGACAGACTGAGAGCTGCATTGTGACACAGACTGCGGTCAGAATTCTAAGACACACTGAGAGCAGCATGGTAAGTGAGATTGAGAAGAGCGTTCTAAGATTGATAGAGAATTTTTAAGCAGACTGAGAGTTTCATTCTAAGACAGAGTTAGAGCAGCATTCTAAGACAGATTGAGAGCTGCATTATGACATAGACTGACAGCAGAATTCTAAGAAAGAATGAGAACTGCATTGTGATATACACTGAGAGCAGAATTCTAAGACACACTGAGAGCAGCATGGTAAGTGAGATTGAGAACAGCGTTCTAAGATTGATAGAGAATTTTTAGGCAGAGTGAGAGTATCATTCTAACACAGAGTGAGAGCAGTATTCTAAGACGGTCTGTGAGCAGATTTCTGGTACAGACTGAGAGCAGCATTCTAGGACAGACTTAGAGTAGCGTTCCAGGACACACTTAGAGTAGCATTGTCGGACAGACAGAGAGGAGCGTTCCAAGGTAGACTGAGAGCTTCATTGTGACACAGCCTGAGATCAGAATTCTAAGAGAGACTGAGAACGGCATTGTGACATAGACTGAGAGCAGTATTCTAAGGTAGACTGCGAGCAGCATGGTAAGTGAGATTGGGAAGAGCGTTCTAAGACTGATAGAGAATTTTTAGGCAGACTGAGAGTATCATTCTAAGGCAAACTGAGAGGAGCCTTCTAAGGCAGACTGAGAGCAGCATTCTGAGGCAGACTGACAGCAGCATTCTAGTACAGAGTGAAGCATTCTAGGACAGACTGAGAGCGGCATTCTAAGACTGACATAGTGTAGCATTGTAGGACAGACAGAGAGCAGCGTTCTAAGGCAGACTGAGAGCAGCATTCTAAGACAGACAGAGTGCCGCGTTCCAAGACAGACTGAGAGCTTCATTGTGACACAGACTGAGATCAGAATTCAAAGAGAGACTGAGAGCTGCATTGTGACATAGGTTGAGCAGTATTCTAAGGCAGACTGCGAGCAGCATTCCAGGACAGAGAGCACCTTTCTAAGACAGACTCAGAGCAGCATTTTAGGACAGACTGAGAGCAGCATTCTAAGACAGACTGAGAGCAGCGTTCCAAGACAGACTGAGAGCTGCATTGTGAATTATACTGAGAGAAGGATTCTAAGAGAGACTGAGAGCTGCATTGTGACTTAGACTGACAGCAGAGTCCTAAGGCAGAATGAGAACTGCATTGTGACATAGACTGAGAGCAGTATTCTAAGATAGACTGAGAGCAGCATGGTATGTTGAGATTGAGAACAGCGTTCTAAGATTGATAGAGAATTTTTAGGCAAACTGAGAGTATCATTCTAACACAGAGTGAGAGCAGTATTCTAAGACGGTCTGTGAGCAGCATTCTAGGACAGACTGAGAGCAGCATTCTAGGACAGACTGAGAGCAGCTTTTTAGACAGACTAAGGGAAGCATTTGAAGGCAGTCCAAGAGCAGTGTTCTAATAGAGACTGAGGGCAGCATTCTAAGACAGACTGAGAGGTTCTTTGTGACACAGACTAAGAGGAGAATTCTAAGAGAGACTGAGAATGGTTGTGACATAGACTGAGAGCTGTATTCTAAGGTAGACTGAGAGCAGCATGGTGAAATTGAGAACAGCGTTCTAAGATTGATAGCGAATTCTTAGTCAGACTGAGAGTATCGTTCTAAGGCAAACTGAGAGCAACATTCTGAGACAGACTGAGAGCAGCATTCTAGTACAGAGTGTAGCATTGTAGGACAGACAGAGAACAGAGTTCTATGGCAGACTGAGAGCAGCATGGTAATTGAGACAGAGAACTGCGTTCTAAGATTGAGACATGAATGTTAACACCGACAGAGTGCAGCATTTAACACAGACTGAGAGCAGCATTCTAAGACAGACTCAGGGCAGCATTTTAGGACAGAGAGAGAGCAGCATTCTAAGACAGACTGAGAGCAGCATTCTGAGACAGACTGACAGCAGCATTCTACTACAGAGTGCAGCATTTTAGGACAGACTGAGATCAGCATTCTAAGAGTGACATAGTGTAACATTGTAGGACACACAGACAGCAGCGTTCAAAGGCAGACTGAGAGCAGCATTCTGGGACAGACAGAGAGCCGCGTTCCAAGACAGACTGAGAGCTTAATTGTGACACAGACTGAGATCAGATTTCTAAGAGAGACAAAGTGAGATCTCCATTGTGACATAGACTGGGCAGTATTCTAAGGCAGACTGAGAGCAGCATGGTTATTGAGACTGAGAACTGCGTTCTAAGATTGAGACATGAATGTTGAGACCGACTGAGTGCAGCATTCTAACAGAGACTGAGAGCAGAATTCTAAGACAGACTCAGAGCAGCATTTTAGGACAGACAGAGAGCAGCATTCCAAGACAGAATGAGAACTGCATTGTGACATAGACTGAGAGCAGTATTCTAAGATAGACTCTGTGCAGCATGGTAAGTTGAGATTGAGAAAAGCGTTCTACGATTGATAGAGAATTTTTAGGCAGACTGAGAGTGTCATTCTAACACAGAGTGAGTGCAGTATTCTAAGGCCGTCTGTGAGCAGCATTCTAGGAGAGACTGAGAGCAGCTTTTTAGACAGACTGATGGCAGCATTTGAAGGCAGTCCAAGGGCAGCATTCTAGTACAGAGTGCAGCATTTTACGACAGACTGAGAACAGCATTCCAGGACAGACTGAGAGCAGCATTCCAGGACAGACAGAGAACAGCGTTCCAAGACAGACTGAGAGCAGCATTCTAAGACAGACTGAGAGCTGCGTTCTAAGACAGACTGAGTGCAGCATTCTAAGACAGACTTAGAGCAGCATTCTTAGACAGAGTGTGAGCAGCGTTCCATGACAGACTGAGATCTGCATTATGACGTAGACTGAGATCAGAATTCTAAGACACACTGAGAGCCGCATGGTAAGTGTGATTGAGACAAGCGTTCTAGGATTGATAGAGAATTTTTAAGCAGACTGAGAGTGTCATTCAAAGAGAGAGTGAGAGCAGCATTCTAAGACAGATTGAGAGCTGCATTGTGACATAAACTGACAGCAGAATTCTAAGACAGAATGAGAACGGCATTGTGACATAGACTGAGAGCAGTATTCTAAGGTATACTCTGAGCAGCATGGTAAGTTGAGATTGAGAACAGCGTTCTAAGATTGATAGACAATTTTTAGGCAGACTGAGATTATCATTCTAACACAGAGTGAGAGCAGTATTCTAAGACGGTCTGTGAGCAGCAATCTAGGACAGACTGAGGGCAGCATTCTAGGACAGACAGAGTGCAGCATTCTAGGACAGACTGAGAGCAGCTTTTTAGACAGACTGAGGGAAGCATTTGAAGGCAGTCCAAGAGCAGTATTCTAATAGAGACTGAGGGCAGCATTCTAAGACAGACTTAGAGCAGCATTGTAGGACAGACAGAGAGCAGCATTCTAAGACAGACTGAGAGGTTCATTGTGACACAGACTGAGAGGAGAATTGTCAGAGAGACTGAGAACGGTTGTGACATAGACTGAGAGCAGTATTCTAAGGTAGACTGAGAGCAGCATGGTGAGATTGAGAACAGCGTTGTAAGATTGATAGTGAATTTTTAGGCAGACTGAGAGTATCGTTCTAAGTCAAACTGAGAGCAGCATTCTGAGACAGACTGACAGCAGCATTCTAATATAGAGTGCAGCATTCTAGGACAGACTGAGAGCAGCATTCTAAGACTGACATAGTGTAGCATTGTAGGCAGCGTTCAAAGGAAGACTGAGAGCAGCATTCTAGGACAGACAGAGAGACACGTTCCAAGACAGACTGAGAGCTTCATTGTGACACAGACTGAGATCAGAATTCTAAGAGAGACAGAGAGCTGCATTGTGACATAGACTGAGCAGTATCATAAGGCAGCCCAAAACGACATGACGCTTATGACGTCACAAAGCACCGGCGCTTACGTAACACAGCCGGCTATAAAAGCGGGGCCATCCCTGTGCCTGGGTCATAATGGAAGAGCTGCCCGAGTGGTTGGTTTGCTCCTGAGGAAGCACCTCAGCGGGTGCAGAGAGAAAGCTGCAGAAAGACAACTTGTGAGCAAGTGTGTGTGGGAAATCCTCCTCTGCTCTCCCCAAGTGCATTTTCCTCCTCATGAGATGGGATGTGGGGGGAGTTGATCCTATCTCAGCTCCTCCTGACCTCATCTCCTTGCATGTCGTCATACAGGTCAAATCATCTTCATCCCATTTCAACTTCGCCTCATGTCATCTCAAGACTCATCTCATCTTATTGCATTGCATCACATCGCATCGCATCGCATCTCATCGCATCACATCTCATCTCATCTCATAGCATCTCATCGCATCTCAAGTCTCATCGCATCGCATCTCATCTCATCACATCTCACTGTATATCATCTCAAGTCTCATCGCATCTCAAGTCTCATATCATCGCATCGCATCCCATCTCATCGCATTGCATCTCATTGCATCTCAAGTTTCATATCATCGCATCTCATCTCATCATATTGCATCGCATCACATCGCATTGCATCTCATCCCGTCTCATCGCATCTCATCTCATCGCATCTCATCTCATCGCATCTCATCTCAAGTCTCATTGCATCTGATCGCATCACATATCATCTCAAATCTCATCGCATCTCATCACATCGCATCTCATTGCATATCATGTCATCAGATCTCTCATCGCATCGCACCTCAAGTCTCATCTTATCGCGTGTTATCTCATCATATTACCTCGCATCGAAACTCATTGCATCGCATCTCATCGCATCTCGTCTCAAGCCTCATTGCATCTCATTGCATCGCATCTCAGCTCTCATCGCATCGCATCTCAGCTCTCATCGCATCGCATCTCAGCTCTTATCACATCGCAATCGCATCACATCTCAGCTCTCATCGCATCGCATCTCAGCTCTCATCGCATCGCGTCTCAGCTCTCATCGCATCGCGTCTCAACTCTCATCGCATATCATCAAATCTCGTCTCATCCCATCGCATCCAATCTCATCTGACATCAAATCGCATTCTACAGCATGCCATCCCATCCCATCCCATCGCATCACATTGCACCACATCCCATAATCTTCATTAGTTTTTATTTAATTTCATTTCTTTTCATCCTTCTTCTCATTTTACCTCTCCTCTCCTCTTCTCCTCTCCTCTCGTCCTCCCCTCATATACTCTAGAATATGGTATCGTCTCATTTAGCATATTGTAGCATATCGTAGCACATCACGCTGTATCAATGCATGTCATCACATATCTTGTATCATATCAGATAATGTATTAAGTTTTATCATGTTATCTCATATTACATCATGTCGTGTCGTCATGTATCATATCATATTACTTCATTTCCATTTCATATCATTTAATTTCATTTCATCCTCCTCATTTTCTCTCCTCTCAAAAAATATCATATTATATCGCATCATATAGCATATTACAGCATCTCATAGCATATATACCTTATCAAAGGATATCATTGCATATCTTCTCTATCATAGCATGTCATACATACCATACTATGTCGTGTCGTACCGTACCGTACCATACCATATCATAGAATTTGATTATGTTTAATTTCGTTTCATTTTTATTTCATTTAGTTACTATTTCATGTCCATTTGAAGTCATTTCATTTCACCCTCCTCATCTCATAGCGTCTCTCTTATCATATCATATAACATAGTATGTTTTCTCACGCTACATCATGTTACGTCATGTTGTAACATCATATCATGTCATATAATTTCATTTCTTTTCTTTTCCATTTCCTTGCATTTGATTCCTCGTCATTTTCTCTCCTCCCCTCCTCTCCAAAAAATATCATATCATGTAATACCACGTCATGCCATTTTATTTCATTTCATTTTCATTTCATTTCTCTTTCATGCCATGTCATTTTACATTCGAGCATAATTTACTTCTTTAACTTCATTTCATTTCATTGCATTTCATTTTTATTCCTTTTCTTGTTACATCAGATCATGTTATGTTACAGCATCAAATCAGTTCAGTTCATTTCACCCTTCTCATTTCATCTCGTCTCATCCCAACTCCTCTAAACTCGTCTCATCCCATCTCATCCCATCTCATTCCTCTCCTCTCTTTTCCACCTCTCTGGAAATGTATAATTTCATATTATACTATATCATATTGCATCATATCACAACATATCATTTCATTTCATTTCATTTCCATTTCATCTCCATTTGATGTCATTTCATTTTAACTCAGTTCACTCTCGTCTCATCTCCTCTCTTCTCCTCTCCCTTCATCATACGCTCGAGAATATGTTAACATCATATAGCATAAGATAGCATATCATACCATATCAAAGCATATCATAGAATATCATGCATTGTATCATATAACATATTATGTTTTATCATGTTACATCATGTTATATTGTTATACCATCCAATCTCTCCTCTTCTCCCTTATTTATCTCTTATCTCTTAACTCTCATCTCTTATCATGCCATTGAAGTCCATCCATTGAAGGATACACACACACACAGCATGTTGGGCTGCAGGGATGCTGCTTTGGGTGACAGCCCCAGCTCACGGCCAAAGGAAGATGGTGCCTGTGGAGGTGGTGAGGTGCTGGCACAGGGTGGATGCTCCCTCCATGGCCAAGTTGGACACAGCCTAGGTGACACAAGGTCATAGAGCCGTAGGATGGCTTGGGTTGGAAATCCCAAATGATGAGCTCCGCGTCCTTTCCAACCCAACCCATTCTATGATTCCATGACTATGACCAGAACCACTTTCCTTGGATGCTGGTGGGGGGCAGAGCTTCCTCTGCTCCCCAAAGCTCTCCTCGTCCTCCATTACATGCCACCTGGTTACCCGTGTACGCACTGTGGCAGGACAACGTGAAGCGCATCGAGGCCTTTGTCAACACCCCAACCATGGTGAGCATGGCTACTGCGATGCTGATGGATGCTGTTGGGTGCTGCCTTCACCCCTACCGCTCCGGTACCCTTGTCCCCTCTCATACTCCCTGTTTGTGCCTCCATCCCCACTGGTTTCCAGACTGAGTATGAAAAGGTCAGGCTCCTTGTGAGCGTTTGCTGCCTGTTGAGCACCACCAGGATCCGCAACTTGCAACAGGGTGATGGATGACTTCTGCCATAAGAACCACCTGGCAGAGACCATCAAGGTGAAGGGACGCCCATGGGGATGCTATGGGGCAAAGGCCTCCAGCACTCCCAGTGAGGGCATCATTGCTGGACTCTGCAGGGGGTGGCAGCCGCTGCCCACAGAGCTCGGGGCAGGGGTCCCAGCAGGGGCTTTGCTGCCCACATCAGGAGGCTGAGACCCCCCCCAGCCCCCTCCCCGGGATGGGGTCTTTGCTGCCTCCTCATTGCCCTAGGCTGGGACTGGGCTGCTGGGACCCACGGGACTGGTGACGGAAATTCCCTTCCCCTGAACTGCTGCATAAAGCGGTCTTTAGAGAAGGAACTTCTCTGTTATAGAGATGAGTATATGTGTGTGTATATATATGTGTATATGTTTGTGTATATGCATATGTATGTATATTTATATATATATATTTATATATATGCATATATATATGTATATGTATATTCATGTGTATGTATGTGTATATATATTAGATCTATTTAGATGTATTTATACGTGCATCTTTGCATATTTATTTCTATATATACTTTTATATCTCTTTATATTTATATCTCTATAATTACAATTGTATTTCTATGATATTTCGACGACATTTCGACTAACCCTATATCGATTCAGCTCTATGGCTACATTCCTATTCCCATGTATTTACACGTACACTGCAGCCACAGGAGCAGCGAGCGGGTTGGGTTGGAAAGGACCCAAAGCCCCTGCAGCCCCACAGGCAGGGGCAGTGCTGAGGCACTGATTTTCCCCGCCACCTCCAGCCCCTGGCAACTGGGCCGTGCCTTGGTCCTTGCAGCCGGGGCATCACCCACAGCCAAGGGAGCAAGCCCTCACCCCCTGCATCCCTTGCCGTGCCACTTCCTCCATCCCTGCCCCACAGAGCCCGGGCTGCTCCTGCTGCATTGCAGTGAAGCTCAGCGGGAGCTGCAATGGAAGCCATGCGGGTCCAGCCCCGGCTGCAGCTGTGGGGCTCATCAGCGGCTTCTCCCCTGTCCAGCTTCTGCTGAGCTTCAGCCCCTCCTTCAGCACCACCGTGAGGGAGAGGGCCCTGGGCAGGATCAAGTCCCTGTGCCGGCTGCTGAGGTACCACCGCAGGCTGAGGGTAAGGACCGGGCAGGAGCGGGCAGAGCAGCCCCGCTCCGCGCACCGGGGCTGGCGGCAGCGTCCCCTGCAGGGGAAGACAGGGACCTGCAGAGCATCCTGACCTCTGCCTGCTCTTGCCCTCTGCCTGCTTCTGCTCTCTGCCTGCCCCTACCCTCTGCCTGATCCTGCCCTCTGCCTGCTCCTGCCCTCTGATTACTCCTGCTCCTACTCCTGCCCTCTGCCTGCTCCTGCTGCTGCACTCTACCTGCTCCTGCTTCTGCCCTCTGCCTGCTTCTGCTCCCGCTCCAGCTCCTGCTCCCGCTCCAGCTCCTGCTCCTTTCTTCTTTCGTCCTCCTTCAGGTTCTTCTGGTCCTTCTTTTTTGGCCTTCTCCTTCTCTTCTCTTCTTTCTTCATTCATCTTCTTCTTTCGTTGTCCTTCAGGTTCTTCTTCTGCTCCCTCTTCTCCTCCGTCTCACTTTTCTCCTTCTCCTTTTACTTCTCCTTTCCCTTCTCCTCCTCCTTTTACATCTCTTTTCCTTTCTCCTCCTCCTCCTCCTTTTCCTCCTCCTTTTCCTTCTCCTTTTCCATCTCTCCTCCTCCTCCTTCTTCCTTCTTTCTTTCCTCTTCACTCTCAAGGTTCTTCTCCAGGTTCCTCATCTCATTCTTGTTCCTGTTCTTGTTCTTTCTTCCTCCCCAGAACCTGCACCTGAGCGGCAGGAGCCGCTGCAGCACCATGTCCCCAGGAGAGCTCCTGGTCCCACTCCTGCGCCACCTCCTCCTGTTCCACTATACAAATTACTGGATGAGCTCCCTGGCCAGGGATGCTCTTTGCAGCCTCCATCAGTACCTCTTGCAGGAGGAAGATAATGGAGGCCATGACGGGCTCCCCCCAACCCTCTCCCACTGATTACCTCCTCGCCACCTCCCTTCAGCATCCCATTCAGCTCCCATTGACTTTCGTGTCCCATTGGCTCTCCTGCATGCTATTGACTCTCCTGTATCACACTGATGCTCCTGTGTCCCATTGGCTCCCCTGTATCCCACTGAGTCTTCTGTGTCCCATTGGCTCCCCTGTGACCCATTGACTCTCCTGTGTCCCATTGACTCTCCTGTGTCCCATTGGCTCCCCTGTATCAAAATTGACTCTCCTGTGTCCCCTTGCTCTTCAGAAAGGCCAAAGCCGGAGCATGAGGTGCAAGAGCTGAGATGGGAAGAGTAAACCAGCCCCCAAGACCTCATCATGGTAATGGAGTCCCCCCCATTGCTGGGACCCTATGGCCCGTGCTGGTGGGATGATTCCCCAAGGAAGGCCAATGCAGCTCCCATGCTCCCAACCTTCCTCCCACAGATGTTTGCAGGCCCCCTTTATTCACGGGAGAGGACGGACATCATCTGTGTGGTCATCGAGGCTATGAAGAACTCAAGCATCTTCGACAGGATGGTGGCAGAGGACATTCTGAACCTGGCCATGAATGACATCGACTTCTGGCTGACGGACGTGAGTGCCCCATGGCTGCGTTCCAATCCCCTTTGGTCCTTTCTCCTCCAACCCAAACCTAGGAGGGGTCTTGGGTACCCGAAGCAGCAGAGAGGGATGGGGAACGCCGTCCCCATGCCGCACCTTCCAGGCACCGAGCGTTTTGAGGAGCATCCATGAATGCCTGCGGAGCAGAAGCAGGGAGGCGACAAGGTGCGGGATGGACATGCTCCTCAGCCTCTTGGCCAACAAGCACCCGAGGGCATTGATGGCCAGCATGATCCTCAACGTCCCCTTGAGAGGCAGGTACCAGCCTCAAGTGCTTGGTCCCTATGGCCACCAGACCCAAGGACCCATGGCAATGAATGATCATAAGGTCGCTTATGATGCTCTGACACCCCCGAGGAGCAGGTCCCTCCATCCCAATCCATGGCAGTGGGGCTGCAACTGGATGAACTTAAGGTCCTTTATGATGCTATGACACCCCTGAGGAGCGGGTTCCTCCATCCTACCCCATGGGTAGCACCACCTCTAACCCCCAATGGGCATCCCATGGGATGCATGGACCATGATGACACAGTGCCGTGGCTTCCAGCTCTGACATGGCCATGTGGCAGATGATCCTGACCATGTCCAAGACTTCAGAGGCCCTACGCGAGATGCTGGGGATACTCCAGGACACCCAGGACACCTCCATCCCCACCCTGGCTGTGAGTCCCAAAGGGCCCTGATGGCCTCCAATGAGCCCTGCGGGCTCTGTGGGTTCTCAATGCCTGCGTTTGCCTTAGCCCATGGCCTCCGGTGCTGGTGGTGCTGAGAGCCCTGAGGACCCCCAGCACCTGGTGACAGCGTCTGTGCTGCTGGAAAGCCTCATTGAGCTGTCCGAGCAACCCGGCTTGGTGAGCAGGGCATGGCCATCGGGCAGGGCATGGCCATGGGGAGCCCTCCTGGCCATCAGGCAGGGCATGGGCAGGGGGAGCCCTCTTGGCCATGGGGCAGGTCATGGCCATGGGGTCCCCTCTTGGCCATGACCTTGGTGACCACAGCCTTGGGTCAGGGCTTCACCATAAGGAGCCCCCACCTCTTCCTGCAGGCAAGGAAACTCCAGTGACTCCTGCCCCACATCATGGGCAAGCTCCAGAATGCTGAGGAGGAGCTCAGGATAAAGGGCCTGGTGATCCTACGGAATGTGATGGGTCACCTACCCAGGGAGGAGGCCAGCCCCATTGCCATGGGGCTGGTGAGGGACCTCCAGCCCCTCTTTGACGGAGCAAGGGCTGCTGGACCCTGGGCATGGGCACCCTTCAGCCATTTGGAGCTCACCTGGGGATGGGTCCTGGGCTTCACATCCCATCAGGATCTGCCCCACATGCCCCCTTTTCCTCCTTGCCTCCAGGGATGCACCCGCCTCCGGGAGCTCTCCATCCGCCTGCTCCGCTTCCTCCTGGAGTTGGTGCTGAGAGGCAACAGGAGGAGGACGAGGAGGGAAACCTGGGATCTGCTGCTCCTGCTCTTCATCCACGAGTGACCAAAGCCCCAGCGTGGCAGAGGTACGCACCAGCCCCGCCCCATATTCCACATTCCCGAGGGTGGGTCATCCCCATGGTGCCATCTCCCATCCCATCCTGTGCAGGCTTCCCAGGAAGCCCTCCTTGCTGCGGTGAGCTCCTGGCATGGGAAGAGCTCTGACACCTTTGGGGGACAAGGCAGATGTGGAGGGTTGCCGAGTGCCTGGTGAGGGGCTATGGGCCCTGCAGCCCATCCCTATTCCCACTGCAACCCCTGGGACCGCTCTGCTCATTCCACATGTAGATGGGAAAGGGAGCGTTGGGACTGCTCCAGCCGATGGGGGGGTTCCGTAGCATCCCATTCCCTCTGCAGCTGGAGCAGAGCGGGAAGAGGACTCAGGGATACCTGCACCAGAGCCTGCTGTACCTGAAGGATGCTCAGGTCCCCCTGCAAGAGGCAGCTGTCAGGTTCATTGGTGAGCCCCTGCGGTCCCCATCCCAATCCCCACTGCTGCATCCCTGAGGGATGCTGATGAATCCCAATGGGTCCCTCTGCCCAGGACTGGCCGCGCGGTCCCTAAAACGGAAAAGGCCAAGGAAGCTGAAGCGGATCTGCAGAGGTGAGGAGGGAGCATGGGCTGGGGGGATGCTGGAGGCTATGGGGGGGCTCATCCCGCTCTCTTTGCATCACAGCCCTGGAAGCGCTGCCGGATGAGGGCAATCCCGGCCTCCATTCCCTGACGGCTCAGACCCTGCTCATCCTCAGGAGCGCACCGCAGTGCCGGACCCTGGGATGCCGCCTGCGGGCGCTCTGCTGCCAGGAACGGCGCAGTTTTCCTTAGGGAAAAGGCTGGTGGATACAAACCTGGACCAAGGAGCTCCGCAGATCGAAGGGCAGGGCCTCCGCTGCCCCATTCCCTGCTCTCCACCGCCATCAATAGCATCCAGGCAGCACGGACTCCAAATCTCATTCTCCGTTATCCCGCAATGAAGATGCAGTGATTCCATCTGGGCTCATAGAGCTTCCTCGCTTCCATGGATTAGGAAAAGCGGTGCCACTGTGGAAGGAAACGGTCTTCCCAAACGAATTTGGTCCATTATAACATTAAAAGCCACGCATCAGCATCGCAACTCCCTCTCGCTTCCATTGAGCGCACCCGGGTACCCCGGAGCGCGCTGCAGTCCCCCTGCTCCGCCTCTTGGTACCGCCCAGGGGATAAAGCCACGCCCCCCGCTGCGGGCCCAGCCAATCAGAGTCTGCCCCAGCCGGCTTGGCCACGTCCCTCCTGTGGGCAGGCTCATCGGGCACCAAAGGGTATCCTAAACCGGGGGCACCCCCTGTACCCAAAAATGTGGGCACTCGATACACCAAAATGGGGGACACAACCCCAAAATGGGACCCCCACACCCCAAAATGGGGAGGGGAGGCACACCAAACTGGGACCCCAGCATTCAAAATGGCTTCGACCCTCCCCCCCAAAAAATGGTCACGACTCTCCTTTTCTACCGCTCCCTTATGGAACAAACCCCCAGGGCAGGGCCAGCAGTTTTATTCCCACCAGCATCAAAAGGGGAAGGGGATTAAATAAGATCATGGGGACGTATAAAATGATATACACAATTGGGGGGGGAATGATTTTTGGGGGGCCCAATGGGGGGGTCACAGTGAGGCCCCTCCGCCCCGTGGAGAAAATGGGCAGAAAAAGGCAAGATCTGGGGTTGGAAAGGCGCTGCTTATACAAATATAATGATTTATTAAGTGGGGGGGCAAGGGAGGGTTGAACCCATTGGTTTCCACTAGGAAATAATTTGGGGGGGGGGGGGGGAGAAAGTGCTGGAAGAGCCTAATTATTAATTAGCATATTATTAATTATTAAGGATTTGGCCCTAAAGGAGAAGCTGGGGGGGGGGGGGGGGGCTCCTTCATCCCCTTATTGCCTTGAATGGTATTGTCCTTTCCTCCCCCCCCCAGGGATATGGGGGGGCAATGGGGATGTATGGGGGGGAAGCCCTATCGGGAAGCCTCAGCCCTATATGGAGGCCTCAGCCCCATGGGGAAAGCCTGAACCCCATAGGGAAGCCTCAGCCCCATAGGGAAGGCTCAGTCCCATAGGGAGGGCCTGAACCTCATATTGAAGGCTCAGCTCCATAGAGAAGCCTCAGCCCCATAGGGAAGGCTTGAGCCCTATAGAGAGGGCCTGAACCCCATAGGGAAGCCCCCAGCCCCATAGAAATGGATATTTTCAGTCCCCTATGGAGATTTGTGGCCCCATAAGGGCTGCTCCTCAGCCCCACAGCGAGGCTCCTGGCCCCACAGAGATGCTCTCAGCCCCATATGGATGCCCTCTGCCCTATAGGGATGCTCCTAACCCCATATGGATACCCTTGGTCCCATACAGACCCCCTCAGCCCCATATGGTGGTCCATAGGAGGATGCAGCATCCCATAGATGAGTCCCATGAGGCATCTCGTGCGGCTTCATCCACTAAAGGCATTGGAGATGCCAAGTGTCCTTTATGGAATCCCAGTGTCTCCCTGTGGAATCACAGCATTCCTATGGAATCCCAGTGTCCAAGCAGGTGTCCCCAGTGTCCTATGGGGGGGTCACAGCTCCTCTTTGTCCACAGTACTGAAGATCCAAGATCCTTAGAGTTCCTTATGGAACTACAGCATCCCCATATTGAATCCCAGCATTCCCTATAGAATCACGGCATTCCCTATGGAATCACGGCATTCCAAGGAGGGGGTCACAGTTCCTCTTTGTCCACGGTGCTGGAGAAGACACAAGATCCCTAGTGTCCCTTATGGAACTGCAGCATCTCTCTATGGAATCCCAGCATTCCCTTTGGAGTGGCAGCAGTCCCTATGGAATGACGCTGTTCCCTATGAAATCATGGTGCTCCCTAGGGAATGCCACTGTCCCAGGGGGGTCACAGCTCCTCTTTATCCACAGTGCCGAAGAAGATGCGAAGCGGGGGAGCTGGCGCGTGGCCGAGTGTGATTCCTGCTGCAGGCACCAGTCATTGTGGCGCAGGTCGGCCACTTCTGCCTGGAGAACCACCTTGCCCTGCTTCTCCTATGGGATAGAGAGTCAGAGCCCCAAAACAGCCCCAAAACATACCAAAACACCCCAAAACACCCCAAAAACACCTTGTCCTGCTTCTCCTATGGGATAGAGAGTCAGAGCCCCAAAACAGCCCAAAACACACCAAAACACCCCAAAACACACCAAAACCACCTTGTTTTGCTTCTCCTATGGGATACAGGGTCACAGCCCCGAACACACCAAAACCACCCAAACCCACTCCAAAACACCCTAAATCACCCCAAAACCATCTTGTCCTGTTTCTCACTCTGGTCAGAGCCCCAAAACTGTCCAAAACCACACCAAAACCACTCCAAAAACGCTCTAAAACCACCTTGTCCTGCTTCTCCTATGGGATACAGGGTCAGAGCCCAAAAACATCCCAAAAGCACCCCAAAACCGCACCAAAACCACTCCAAAACACCCCAAAACCACCTTGTCCTGCTTCTCCTATGGGTGGCACCCAGTAAGAACCTGAAACAGCCCAAAATCACCCCAAAAACACACCAAAATCGTACCTTCTGGAGGTTGCTGTGGAGCTCCTTTAACACGGCCTCGAGCTGCAACACCTTCTCGGGTAGGTCCAAGGCTTGGGGGGGGGGAAGGGCAATGTTGGGGGGCCCCTGGGGTGCCCCCATATTGGGGGGGGTCCCAGACCCACATCCAAGTGGGACATGGGGGGTCCCCATAGGGGGGGACCTGGTACCTGATGGAGGGGCCCCCCACAGCCTCTCTGGAGGTGGGGGGGGTTGGGGCTCAGCACCGGTTCCATGAGGGAGAACAGGGACACGGCCCATTGCACTGGGGGGATGGCACATCAGCACCCAAAACCAGCCCAAAACATACCCAAAACAGCCCCCAAATCAGCCCGAAACACACCAAAACCAGCCCAAAACACTACAAAGCCAACACAAAACACCACAAAACAGCCCAGAACACCCCCAAAACACCCTGAAACACCCCCAAAATCAAAAAGTACCCCCAACCCACCCCAAACTCAACCTCAGCACCCCTAAACCACCCCAAAAACCCACCCCCAACCCACCCCAAACTCAACCTCAGCACCCCAAAAGCACCCCAAAAGCACCCCAGCACACCCAAAACCACCCCAAACCCGACCCCATGCTCAGGGTGCAGTTGGGGGGGCTGGGACCTTCATAGGCCTTGGCTGCATTGATCAGACTGGCCCATTCCAGCCCCGCGGCCATATCCGGCAGCGGCACCATCCCGGGATCCACGCGGCGCAGGGATAGCTCCGAGGCAGAGATGGTGCCTGCAGGGACATGGGGACCATTGGCATCCAAAACCATTCTAAAAACACCTCAAAACATGTCAAAAACACCCCAAAACACCCTAAAACCACCCCGAAAACACACCAAAAATGCCCCAAAACACCCTAAAACCACCCAAAACCACCCCAAAGAACCACCAAACCGATCACACAACCCTAAATCCACCCAAAACCACCCCAAAACTGACCTCAGCACCCCAAAACACCCTAAAACCACCCCAAAACTGACCTCAGCAACCCAAAACACCCCAAAACCACCTCAACCCCCCCCCCAAAACCCACCTCAGCATCCCCAAAACCCACCGTTTCCTGCTTCTATTCACAGTTTCTTGCTCCCAATTCCCAGGTTATACCATTAGGAAAACTGAACCATAGACAAGGTGATGGCACCAGGAAAGGGAAGAGGGTTTAGGACTTCCAGCCTGCTGGAAGTGACAGGGTAGGATTTGGATGCAGTAACAGCAAAAGGGGCCCTTGGGGGAATCTTTCGGGATAATGATTGGAATGTGGGATGTGTGACAGCAACTTTGGGATCACCCTTGGGAAGCTGAGGCTATTCCATAGCACCCGGAGACAAGGAGCTTCCTGGCACCAGGGGTGAATCCAAAGCCCAAATCCCCTTTGGAAAGGGGCTTCCAAGCCCAGGAGCCCAGGCTTCATGGAGACCCAACAGCAACATCCACCAGCCCATGATCATGGAAGAGCCAACCAGGACACTCAAGTGATGGACCCACAGCACATCATCGGGAATCCATCCCACCTGGAACAGCTCATGGAGCCCAACCAGCTCCTGCTCCTGGGGCAATTCCAAGGCCAAGGAGAAGGGATGGAGCAGCCCCAAGGAGAAGGATTTGGGATGATGGGTGAGGAGAACTCAATGAGAGCCACCAACAGCCCATTGTGCCCTATGGGAGCTCCCCATTGTGTCCTATGGAAGCTCTCCATTGTGTCCTATGGGAGCTCCCCACTGTATCCTCTGGGAGCACCCCATTGTGTCCTATGGGAGCTCCCCACTGTGTCTTCTGGGAGTGCCCCATTGTGTCCTATGGGAGCAGCAGGGCCAAGGGGGGACCCTGCTGGAGCACTGGGACCAGTTCTGAGCTTCCCAACATCAGGAGACCTGGAGAGGGGCTTTGGACACAGGATGGAGGGATGGGATGAGGAAGAGCTGGATGGGATCTTGGGATGACGCTCTTCCCCATGAGGCTAGTGGGACACTGGGATGGGTGGGATGGAGAAGGTTGGGATGCTCCATCCCTGGCAGCATCCAAAGAGAAGCCTGCCCTATGGACGGTGCCCCTGCGGGCTGGAACTGGATCATCTCCAGCTCCTTCCCATCCCAACCCATTCCATGTCTTCAGCACTCAACCTTCTTGTCGTGGAGGCCCCTGGTGGTGGCTGGGTGCTGGCAGGGGTTGGGCAGGGTGCTGGAGGGGTAGGAGCTGCCAAATCCCCTCGGGCTCCAGCACTGGGCTCCCACTGGTGTAAGCGGGGTCCCGGCGCCCACCACCATCAGGCTTTCATCTGACTGGGTCCTCTGAGCCCCTTGGGGGTGTGCTGGGGGGAGGGGTGTAAGAGGTGAGGTGAGCCCCTGGCTGTGGTTGAAGCCCCATTAGTCATGGCTGAACCCCCACTGGTCATGGTTGAACCATCCCTGGGCATGGTTGAACCCCCATTGGGCATGGTTGAACCATCCCTGGTCACGGTTGAACCCCCACTGGTCATGGTTGAACCATCCCTAGTCATGGCTGGATCCCAATGGTCATGGTTGAAGCCCCCCGGTTGTGTTTGGAGCCCCACTGGTTATGGTTGAACCCCCCTGGTCATGGTTGGACCCCATTGCTCATGGCTGAACCCCCATTAGTCATGGTTGGACCTCACTGGTCATGGTTGAACCATACCTAGTCATGGCTGAACAACCCCCCCCCGCTCATGTTTGGACCCCCATTGGTTATGGTTGAACCCCATTGCTCATGGTTGAACCCCATTGCTCATGCTTGGACCTCATTGCTCATGGCTGGACCCCATTGCTCATGGTTGCACCCTCATTAGTCATGGTTAGACCCCACTGGTTATGGTTGGCCCCCCGGTTGTGTTTGGAGCCCCCTTGGCCATGGCATTCCTGGCTCACCGGGGCGCGCTCCAGCTCCAGGCTGGTGGTGTCCATGATGATGAGCTTCTTGAGGTCATTCTCAGTGGTGGACTTGTAGCTCCTGTGGGGTGAGCAGAGATCCCGCAGCGACACATGGAGCCAGGGCTCCCCCAAGACGTTCTTGGGGTGGCCTCCACCTGCCCGGGGGGACACACGGAGATGGGACCCCCCTGGACCCCAACATCACCCCATCATCACCCCAACATCATCAATCCAACATCACCCCATCATCATCCCAACATCATTATCATCCCATCATCATTATCCCAACATCATCTCAACATCAACCCAACATCACCCTATCACCACCCCAATATCATCCCTAACATCATCGTCCCCATCATCACCCCCAAAATCATTCATCATCATCACCCCAACATCCTCATCATCCCATCATCATCCCATCATCTTCATCATCATCACACCCATCATCATCATCCCAGCATCACCCCAACATCAAGATCCCATCACTCAACATCATGATCTCATCACCTCACAGGCTCCACCTCACCTGCCTGGGACCATGGATGGGGGGACATGGAGGCGGGCCCCCACCCTGAACTCCAACATCACCCAAAATCACCCCAACATCACCCCATCATCATCATCCCCATCATCACCCAACATCATCACTCCATCACCTCCTTTTGTGGTCCTATCCCCACCCCCCAGCACCTACTATTGGGTCCTGTCCCCCCCACCCACTTTTGAGGCTCAGGCTTCTCCGCAGCCCTTTTCCAGCCTGTGGCTTGTTTATTCCTGATTGGCTTCTTGGAAAAGAAGGATTTGGGGATGGAAGCTGAGAGCTGGGCCCCTCCACGGGGGGCTTCAGTTGTGGGGGTGCCATAGGCAGGATACCCCAGCCGTGGGTTGGAACTATGAGGAAGAGGATGAAAGCTCATAGTTAGCATGGGGATGTGAGTACCCCCATAAAAAAAATGGGGTGGCCCAATATGGGGGGGGACGACACACCTGCTGGGTGCAGGGACCCTGCTCGCAAGGACAGCGCTGGGCACCCCTGGCTGCACACCCACATTCACACCCTGCAGCCAGCCCAGGACAAGGGACCTGCCTTGTCCTGTCCCTCGCATGGGGCAGAGGGAAGCCCTGCTCTGCAGCACATCCTCCTCCTTATCTACACAGAGAAACCAAGAGACTCCTCCTGACAGATCCCATGGACTCTCCGAGGCAGCAGCTGGAGGAGATCCCTCCAGCAACTGCAGCTGCATTGCCCTGCACCCAGAGCCTTACCACGCACAGGGCTGGGAAGGTTCCACCCTGTTTGGATGGTCACGAACAGCAACTGGGACTTTAAGTCGAATTTTATACCCTACCATAATTCAGAAACCTCCTCGTACAGATCACGGGACTTAAACACCTTTAACAAACTCTTAAGAACTGAGGAAACCAACCAAACATTTCCCTCAATTTATAACTGGAATTCAGCACTGCTCTGTTTGGAGGCGCAGAGACAAGAGGTGACCACACCACTCTGAGAGAAGGATGG
>JAESHU010000075.1:59516-80961 GCA_017639245.1 Myiopsitta monachus | reverse complement strand
ATTCTAAGTCAGACTGAGAGCAGCATTCTAAGTCAGACTGAGAGCAGCATTCTAGGACAGACTGAGAGCAGCATTCTAGGACAGACTGAGAGCAGCTTTCTAAGACAGACTGAGAGCAGCATTCCAGGACCGACTGAGAGCAGCATTCCAGGACCGACTGAGAGCAGCATTCCAGGACCGACTGAGAGCAGCATTCCAGGACCGACTGAGAGCAGCATTCCAGGACACACTTAGACTAGCATTGTCGGACAGACAGAGAGGAGCGTTCCAAGGTTGACTGAGAGCTTCATTGTGACACAGACTGAGATCAGAATTCTAAGAGAGACTGAGAACGGCATTGTGACATAGACTGAGAGCAGTATTGTAAGGTAGACTGCGAGCAGCATGGTAAGTGAGATTGGGAAGAGCGTTCTAAGATTGATAGAGAATTTTTAGGCAGACTGAGAGTATCATTCTAAGGCAAACTGAGAGGAGCCTTCTAAGGCAGACTGAGAGCAGCATTCTGAGGCAGACTGACAGCAGCATTCTAGTACAGAGTGAAGCATTCCAGGACAGACTGAGAGCGGCGTTCTAAGACTGACATAGTGTAGCATTGTAGAACAGACAGAGAGCAGTGCTCTAAGGCAGACTGAGAGCAGCATTCTAGGACAGACAGAGTGCCGCGTTCCAAGACAGATTGAGAGCTTCATTGTGACACAGACTGAGATCAGAATTCTAAGAGAGACTGAGAGCTGCATTGTGACATATGTTGAGCAGTATTCTAAGGCAGACTGCGAGCAGCATTCTAGGACAGACAGAGAGCAGCATTCTAAGACAGACTCAGAGCAGCATTTTAGGACAGACTGAGAGCAGCATTCTAAGACAGACTGAGAGCAGCATTCCAAGACAGACTGAGAGCTGCATTGTGACATAGACTGACAGCAGAATTCTAAGGCAGAATGAGAACTGCATTGTGACATATACTAAGAGCAGCATTCCAGGACAGACTGAGAGCAGCATTCGAGGACAGACTGAGAGCAGCATTCCAGGAACGACTGAGAGCAGCATTCCAGGACCGACTGAGAGCAGCATTCCAGGACCGACTGAGAGCAGCATTCCAGGACCGACTGAGAGCAGCATTCCAGGACAGACTGAGAGCTGCATTGTGAGACAGACTGCGGTCAGAATTCTTAGACACACTGAGAGCAGCATGGTATGTGAGATTGAGAAGAGCGTTCTAAGATTGATAGAGAATTTTTAGGCAGAGTGAGAGTATCATTCTAACACAGAGTGAGAGCAGTATTCTAAGACGGTCTGTGAGCAGCATTCTAGTACAGACAGAGTGCAGCATTCTAGGACCGACTGAGAGCAGCATTCCAGGACAGACTGAGAGCTTCATTGTGACACAGACTGAGATCAGAATTCTAAGAGAGACTGAGAACGGCATTGTGACATAGACTGAGAGCAGTATTGTAAGGTAGACTGCGAGCAGCATGGTAAGTGAGATTGGGAAGAGCGTTCTAAGATTGATAGAGAATTTTTAGGCAGACTGAGAGTATCATTCTAAGGCAAACTGAGAGGAGCCTTCTAAGGCAGACTGAGAGCAGCATTCTGAGGCAGACTGACAGCAGCATTCTAGGACAGAGTGCAGCATTCTAGGACAGACTGAGAGCGGCATTCTAAGACTGACATAGTGTAGCATTGTAGGACAGACAGAGAGCAGCGATCTAAGGCAGACTGAGAGCAGCGTTCCAAGTCAGACTGAGAGCTGCATTGTGACACAGACTGAGATCAGAATTCTAGGAGAGACTGAGGGCTGCATTGTGACATAGACTGACAGCAGAATTCTAAGACAGAATGAGATCTGCATGTGACATAGACTGAGAGCAGTATTCTAGAGGTAGACTCTGAGTAGCATGGTAAGTTGAGAATGAGAACAGCGTTCTAAGATTGATAGAGAATTTTTAGGCAGATTGAGAGTATCATTCTAACACAGAGTGAGAGCAGTATTCTAAGATCATCTGTGAGCAGCATTCTAGGACAGACTGAGAGCAGTTTTTTAGACAGACTGAGGGAAGCATTTGAACGCAGTCCAAGAGCAGTATTCTAATAGAGACTGAGGGCAGCATTCTAAGACAGACTTAGAGCAGCATTCTAGGACAGACAGAGTGCCGCGTTCCAAGACAGACTGAGAGCTTCATTGTGACACAGACTGAGATCAGAATTCTAAGAGAGACTGAGAGCTGCATTGTGACATAGGTTGAGCAGTATTCCAAGACAGACTGCGAGCAGCATTCTAGGACAGACAGAGAGCAGCATTCTAAGACCGACTCAGAGCAGCATTTTAGGACAGACTGAGAGCAGCATTCTGAGACAGACTGAGAGCAGCATTCCAGGACAGACTGAGAACTGCATTGTGACATAGACTGAGAGCAGCATTCCAGGACCGACTGAGAGCAGCATTCCAACACAGACTGAGAGCAGCATTCCAGGACCGACTGAGAGCAGCATTCCAGGACAGACTGAGAGCAGCATTCCAGGACAGACTGACAGGAGCTTTCTAGGACAGACTGAGAGAAGCTTTCTAGGACAGACTGAGAGAAGCTTTCTAGGACAGAATGAGAGCAGCATTCTAGGACAAACTGAGGGAAGCATTCTAGGACAGACTGAGGGAAGCATTTGAAGGCAGTCCAAGAGCAGTATTCGAATAGACACTGAGGGCAGCATGCTAAGGCAGACTTAGAATAGCATTGTAGGACAGACAGAGAGCAGCATTCTAAGTCAGACAGAGAGCAGCATTCTAAGTCAGACTGAGAGCAGCATTCTAGGACCGACTGAGAGCAGCATTCTAGGACAGACTGAGAGCAGCATTCCAGGAACGACTGAGAGCGCCATTCCAGGACCGACTGAGAGCAGCATTCCAGTACCGACTGAGAGCAGCATTCCAGGTCCGACTGAGAGCAGCATTCAAGGAGAGACTGAGAGCAGCATTGTCAGACAGCCAGAGAACAGCGTTCTAAGACTCACTGAGAGCAGCGTTCCAAGAGAAACTGAGAGCTGCATTGTGACACAGACTGAGATCAGAATTCTAAGAGAGACTGAGGGCTGCATTGTGACATAGACTGACAGCAGAATTCTAAGACAGAATGAGATCTGCATTGTGCCATAGACTGAGAGCAGTATTCTAGAGGTAGACTCTGAGCAGCATGGTAAGTTGAGATTGAGAACAGCGTTCTAAGGTTGATAGAGAATTTTTAGGCAGATTGAGAGTATCATTCTAACAGAGAGTGAGAGCAGTATTCTAAGATCGTCTGTGAGCAGCATTCTAGGACAGACTGAGAGCAGTTTTTTAGACAGACTGAGGGAAGCATTTGAACGCAGTCCAAGAGCAGTATTCTAATAGAGACTGAGAGCAGCATTCCAGGACAGACTGAGAGCAGCATTCCAGGAACGACTGAGAGCAGCATTCCAGGACAGACTGAGAGCAGCATTCCAGGACAGACTGAGAGCAGCATTCCAGGACAGACTGAGAGCAGCATTCCAGGACAGACTGAGAGCAGCATTCCAAGACAGACTGAGAGCAGCTTTCTAGGACAGACTGAGAGCAGCTTTCTAGGACAGACTGAGAGAAGCTTTCTAGGACAGACTGATAGCAGCATTCTAGGACAAACTGAGGGAAGCATTCTAGGACAGACTGAGGGAAGCATTTGAAGGCAGTCCAAGAGCAGTATTCGAATAGACACTGAGGGCAGGATGCTAAGACAGACTTAGAGTAGCATTCTAAGTCAGACTGAGAGCAGCATTCTAAGTCAGACTGAGAGCAGCATTCTAGGACAGACTGAGAGCAGCATTCTAGGACAGACTGAGAGCAGCATTCTAGGACAGACTGAGAGCAGCTTTCTAAGACAGACTGAGAGCAGCATTCCAGGACAGACTGAGAGCAGCATTCCAGGACCGACTGAGAGCAGCATTCCAGGACCGACTGAGAGCAGCAATCCAGGACAGACGGAGAGCAGCATTCCAGGACAGACTGAGAGCAGCTTTGTCAGACAGCCAGAGAACAGCGTTCTAAGACTCACTGAGAGCAGCGTTCCAAAAGAAACTGAGAGCTGCATTGTGACACAGAATGAGATCAGAATTCTAAGAGAGACTGAGGGCTGCATTGTGACATAGACTGACAGCAGAATTCTAAGACAGAATGAGATCTGCATTGTGACATAGACTGAGAGCAGTATTCTAGAGGTAGACTCTGAGCAGCATGGTAAGTTGAGATTGAGAACAGCGTTCTAAGGTTGATAGAGAATTTTTAGGCAGATTGAGAGTATCATTCTAACAGAGAGTGAGAGCAGTATTCTAAGATCGTCTGTGAGCAGCATTCTAGGACAGACTGAGAGCAGTTTTTTAGACAGACTGAGGGAAGCATTTGAACGCAGTCCAAGAGCAGTATTCTAATAGAGACTGAGGGCAGCATTCTAAGACAGACATAGAGCAGCATTCTAGGACAGACAGAGTGCCGCGTTCCAAGACAGACTGAGAGCTTCATTGTGACACAGACTGAGATCAGAATTCTAAGAGAGACTGAGAGCTGCATTGTGACATAGGTTGAGCAGTATTCTAAGGCAGACTGCGAGCAGCATTCTAGGACAGACAGAGAGCAGCATTCTAAGACAGACTCAGAGCAGCATTTTAGGACAGACTGAGAGCAGCATTCTAAGACAGACTGAGAGCAGCATTCCAGGACAGACTGAGAACTGCATTGTGACATAGACTGAGAGCAGCATTCCAGGACAGACTGAGAGCAGCATTCCAGGACCGACTGAGAGCAGCATTCCAGGACAGACTGAGAGCAGCATTCCAGGACAGACTGACAGGAGCTTTCTAGGACAGACTGAGAGAAGCTTTCTAGGACAGACTGAGAGAAGCTTTCTAGGACAGAATGAGAGCAGCATTCTAGGACAAACTGAGGGAAGCATTCTAGGACAGACTGAGGGAAGCATTTGAAGGCAGTCCAAGAGCAGTATTCGAATAGACACTGAGGGCAGCATGCTAAGACAGACTTAGAATAGCATTGTAGGACAGACAGAGAGCAGCATTCTAAGTCAGACTGAGAGCAGCATTCTAGGACAGACTGAGAGCAGCATTCTAGGACCGACTGAGAGCAGCATTCTAGGACAGACTGAGAGCAGCATTCCAGGAACGACTGAGAGCGCCATTCCAGGACCGACTGAGAGCAGCATTCCAGGACCGACTGAGAGCAGCATTCCAGGACCGACTGAGAGCAGCATTCAAGGACAGACTGAGAGCAGCATTGTCAGACAGCCAGAGAACAGCGTTCTAAGACTCACTGAGAGCAGCGTTCCCAGAGAAACTGAGACCTGCATTGTGACACAGACTGAGATCAGAATTCTAAGAGAGACTGAGGGCTGCATTGTGACATAGACTGACAGCAGAATTCTAAGACAGAATGAGATCTGCATTGTGCCATAGACTGAGAGCAGTATTCTAGAGGTAGACTCTGAGCAGCATGGTAAGTTGAGATTGAGAACAGCGTTCTAAGGTTGATAGAGAATTTTTAGGCAGATTGAGAGTATCATTCTAACAGAGAGTGAGAGCAGTATTCTAAGATCGTCTGTGAGCAGCATTCTAGGACAGACTGAGAGCAGCATTCCAAGACAGACTGAGAGCTGCATTGTGACATAGACTGACAGCAGAATTCTAAGGCAGAATGAGAACTGCATTGTGACATATACTAAGAGCAGCATTCCAGGACAGACTGAGAGCAGCATTCGAGGACAGACTGAGAGCAGCATTCCAGGAACGACTGAGAGCAGCATTCCAGGACCGACTGAGAGCAGCATTCCAGGACCGACTGAGAGCAGCATTCCAGGACCGACTGAGAGCAGCATTCCCGGACAGACTGAGAGCTGCATTGTGAGACAGACTGCGGTCAGAATTCTTAGACACACTGAGAGCAGCATGGTATGTGAGATTGAGAAGAGCGTTCTAAGATTGATAGAGAATTTTTAGGCAGAGTGAGAGTATCATTCTAACACAGAGTGAGAGCAGTATTCTAAGACGGTCTGTGAGCAGCATTCTAGTACAGACAGAGTGCAGCATTCTAGGACCGACTGAGAGCAGCATTCCAGGACAGACTGAGAGCTTCATTGTGACACAGACTGAGATCAGAATTCTAAGAGAGACTGAGAACGGCATTGTGACATAGACTGAGAGCAGTATTGTAAGGTAGACTGCGAGCAGCATGGTAAGTGAGATTGGGAAGAGCGTTCTAAGATTGATAGAGAATTTTTAGGCAGACTGAGAGTATCATTCTAAGGCAAACTGAGAGGAGCCTTCTAAGGCAGACTGAGAGCAGCATTCTGAGGCAGACTGACAGCAGCATTCTAGGACAGAGTGCAGCATTCTAGGACAGACTGAGAGCGGCATTCTAAGACTGACATAGTGTAGCATTGTAGGACAGACAGAGAGCAGCGATCTAAGGCAGACTGAGAGCAGCGTTCCAAGTCAGACTGAGAGCTGCATTGTGACACAGACTGAGATCAGAATTCTAGGAGAGACTGAGGGCTGCATTGTGACATAGACTGACAGCAGAATTCTAAGACAGAATGAGATCTGCATGTGACATAGACTGAGAGCAGTATTCTAGAGGTAGACTCTGAGTAGCATGGTAAGTTGAGAATGAGAACAGCGTTCTAAGATTGATAGAGAATTTTTAGGCAGATTGAGAGTATCATTCTAACACAGAGTGAGAGCAGTATTCTAAGATCATCTGTGAGCAGCATTCTAGGACAGACTGAGAGCAGTTTTTTAGACAGACTGAGGGAAGCATTTGAACGCAGTCCAAGAGCAGTATTCTAATAGAGACTGAGGGCAGCATTCTAAGACAGACTTAGAGCAGCATTCTAGGACAGACAGAGTGCCGCGTTCCAAGACAGACTGAGAGCTTCATTGTGACACAGACTGAGATCAGAATTCTAAGAGAGACTGAGAGCTGCATTGTGACATAGGTTGAGCAGTATTCCAAGACAGACTGCGAGCAGCATTCTAGGACAGACAGAGAGCAGCATTCTAAGACCGACTCAGAGCAGCATTTTAGGACAGACTGAGAGCAGCATTCTGAGACAGACTAAGAGCAGCATTCCAGGACAGACTGAGAACTGCATTGTGACATAGACTGAGAGCAGCATTCCAGGACCGACTGAGAGCAGCATTCCAACACAGACTGAGAGCAGCATTCCAGGACCGACTGAGAGCAGCATTCCAGGACAGACTGAGAGCAGCATTCCAGGACAGACTGACAGGAGCTTTCTAGGACAGACTGAGAGAAGCTTTCTAGGACAGACTGAGAGAAGCTTTCTAGGACAGAATGAGAGCAGCATTCTAGGACAAACTGAGGGAAGCATTCTAGGACAGACTGAGGGAAGCATTTGAAGGCAGTCCAAGAGCAGTATTCGAATAGACACTGAGGGCAGCATGCTAAGGCAGACTTAGAATAGCATTGTAGGACAGACAGAGAGCAGCATTCTAAGTCAGACAGAGAGCAGCATTCTAAGTCAGACTGAGAGCAGCATTCTAGGACCGACTGAGAGCAGCATTCTAGGACAGACTGAGAGCAGCATTCCAGGAACGACTGAGAGCGCCATTCCAGGACCGACTGAGAGCAGCATTCCAGTACCGACGGAGAGCAGCATTCCAGGTCCGACTGAGAGCAGCATTCAAGGACAGACTGAGAGCAGCATTGTCAGACAGCCAGAGAACAGCGTTCTAAGACTCACTGAGAGCAACGTTCCAAGAGAAACTGAGAGCTGCATTGTGACACAGACTGAGATCAGAATTCTAAGAGAGACTGAGGGCTGCATTGTGACATAGACTGACAGCAGAATTCTAAGACAGAATGAGATCTGCATTGTGCCATAGACTGAGAGCAGTATTCTAGAGGTAGACTCTGAGCAGCATGGTAAGTTGAGATTGAGAACAGCGTTCTAAGGTTGATAGAGAATTTTTAGGCAGATTGAGAGTATCATTCTAACAGAGAGTGAGAGCAGTATTCTAAGATCGTCTGTGAGCAGCATTCTAGGACAGACTGAGAGCAGTTTTTTAGACAGACTGAGGGAAGCATTTGAACGCAGTCCAAGAGCAGTATTCTAATAGAGACTGAGAGCAGCATTCCAGGACAGACTGAGAGCAGCATTCCAGGAACGACTGAGAGCAGCATTCCAGGACAGACTGAGAGCAGCATTCCAGGACAGACTGAGAGCAGCATTCCAGGACAGACTGAGAGCAGCATTCCAGGACAGACTGAGAGCAGCATTCCAAGACAGACTGAGAGCAGCTTTCTAGGACAGACTGAGAGCAGCTTTCTAGGACAGACTGAGAGAAGCTTTCTAGGACAGACTGATAGCAGCATTCTAGGACAAACTGAGGGAAGCATTCTAGGACAGACTGAGGGAAGCATTTGAAGGCAGTCCAAGAGCAGTATTCGAATAGACACTGAGGGCAGGATGCTAAGACAGACTTAGAGTAGCATTCTAAGTCAGACTGAGAGCAGCATTCTAAGTCAGACTGAGAGCAGCATTCTAGGACAGACTGAGAGCAGCATTCTAGGACAGACTGAGAGCAGCATTCTAGGACAGACTGAGAGCAGCTTTCTAAGACAGACTGAGAGCAGCATTCCAGGACAGACTGAGAGCAGCATTCCAGGACCGACTGAGAGCAGCATTCCAGGACCGACTGAGAGCAGCAATCCAGGACAGACGGAGAGCAGCATTCCAGGACAGACTGAGAGCAGCTTTGTCAGACAGCCAGAGAACAGCGTTCTAAGACTCACTGAGAGCAGCGTTCCAAAAGAAACTGAGAGCTGCATTGTGACACAGAATGAGATCAGAATTCTAAGAGAGACTGAGGGCTGCATTGTGACATAGACTGACAGCAGAATTCTAAGACAGAATGAGATCTGCATTGTGACATAGACTGAGAGCAGTATTCCAGAGGTAGACTCTGAGCAGCATGGTAAGTTGAGATTGAGAACAGCGTTCTAAGGTTGATAGAGAATTTTTAGGCAGATTGAGAGTATCATTCTAACAGAGAGTGAGAGCAGTATTCTAAGATCGTCTGTGAGCAGCATTCTAGGACAGACTGAGAGCAGTTTTTTAGACAGACTGAGGGAAGCATTTGAACGCAGTCCAAGAGCAGTATTCTAATAGAGACTGAGGGCAGCATTCTAAGACAGACATAGAGCAGCATTCTAGGACAGACAGAGTGCCGCGTTCCAAGACAGACTGAGAGCTTCATTGTGACACAGACTGAGATCAGAATTCTAAGAGAGACTGAGAGCTGCATTGTGACATAGGTTGAGCAGTATTCTAAGGCAGACTGCGAGCAGCATTCTAGGACAGACAGAGAGCAGCATTCTAAGACAGACTCAGAGCAGCATTTTAGGACAGACTGAGAGCAGCATTCTAAGACAGACTGAGAGCAGCATTCCAGGACAGACTGAGAACTGCATTGTGACATAGACTGAGAGCAGCATTCCAGGACAGACTGAGAGCAGCATTCCAGGACCGACTGAGAGCAGCATTCCAGGACAGACTGAGAGCAGCATTCCAGGACAGACTGACAGGAGCTTTCTAGGACAGACTGAGAGAAGCTTTCTAGGACAGACTGAGAGAAGCTTTCTAGGACAGAATGAGAGCAGCATTCTAGGACAAACTGAGGGAAGCATTCTAGGACAGACTGAGGGAAGCATTTGAAGGCAGTCCAAGAGCAGTATTCGAATAGACACTGAGGGCAGCATGCTAAGACAGACTTAGAATAGCATTGTAGGACAGACAGAGAGCAGCATTCTAAGTCAGACTGAGAGCAGCATTCTAGGACAGACTGAGAGCAGCATTCTAGGACCGACTGAGAGCAGCATTCTAGGACAGACTGAGAGCAGCATTCCAGGAACGACTGAGAGCGCCATTCCAGGACCGACTGAGAGCAGCATTCCAGGACCGACTGAGAGCAGCATTCCAGGACCGACTGAGAGCAGCATTCAAGGACAGACTGAGAGCAGCATTGTCAGACAGCCAGAGAACAGCGTTCTAAGACTCACTGAGAGCAGCGTTCCCAGAGAAACTGAGACCTGCATTGTGACACAGACTGAGATCAGAATTCTAAGAGAGACTGAGGGCTGCATTGTGACATAGACTGACAGCAGAATTCTAAGACAGAATGAGATCTGCATTGTGACATAGACTGAGAGCAGTATTCTAGAGGTAGACTCTGAGCAGCATGGTAAGTTGAGATTGAGAACAGCGTTCTAAGGTTGATAGAGAATTTTTAGGCAGATTGAGAGTATCATTCTAACAGAGAGTGAGAGCAGTATTCTAAGATCGTCTGTGAGCAGCATTCTAGGACAGACTGAGAGCAGTTTTTTAGACAGACTGAGGGAAGCATTTGAACGCAGTCCAAGAGCAGTATTCTAATAGAGACTGAGAGCAGCATTCCAGGACAGACTGAGAGCAGCATTCCAGGACAGACTGAGAGCAGCATTCCAGGACAGACTGAGAGCAGCATTCCAGGACAGACTGAGAGCAGCATTCCAGGACAGACTGAGAGCAGCATTCCAAGACAGACTGAGAGCAGCTTTCTAGGACAGATTGAGAGCAGCTTTCTAGGACAGACTGAGAGAAGCTTTCTAGGACAGACTGATAGCAGCATTCTAGGACAAACTGAGGGAAGCATTCTAGGACAGACTGAGGGAAGCATTTGAAGGCAGTCCAAGAGCAGTATTCGAATAGACACTGAGGGCAGGATGCTAAGACAGACTTAGAGTAGCATTCTAAGTCAGACTGAGAGCAGCATTCTAAGTCAGACTGAGAGCAGCATTCTAGGACAGACTGAGAGCAGCATTCTAGGACAGACTGAGAGCAGCATTCTAAGACAGACTCAGAGCAGCATTTTAGGACAGACTGAGAGCAGCATTCTAAGACAGACTGAGAGCAGCATTCCAGGACAGACTGAGAGCTGCATTGTGACATAGACTGACTGCAGAATTCTAAGGCAGAATGAGAACTGCATTGTGACATATACTGAGAGCAGCATTCCAGGACCGACTGAGAGCAGCATTCCAGGACAGACTGAGAGCAGCATTCCAGGACAGACTGAGAGCAGCATTCCAGGACAGACTGAGAGCAGCATTCCAGGATAGACTTGACAGGAGCTTTCTAGGACAGACTGAGAGAAGCTTTCTAGGACAGACTGAGAGAAGCTTTCTAGGACAAACTGAGAGAAGCATTCTAGGACAAACTGAGGGAAGCATTCTAGGACAGACTGAGGGAAGCATTTGAAGGCAATCCAAGAGCAGTATTCAAATAGACACTGAGGGCAGCATGCTAAGACAGACTTAGAGCAGCATTCTGGTACAGACTGAGAGCAGCATTCTAAGTCAGACTGAGAGCAGCATTCCAGGACCGACTGAGAGCGCCATTCCAGGACCGACTGAGAGCAGCATTCCAGGACCGACTGAGAGCAGCATTCAAGGACAGACTGAGAGCAGCATTCCAGGACAGACTGAGAGCAGCATTCTAAGACAGACTGAGAGCAGCTTTCTAGGACAGACTGAGTGCAGCATTCCAGCACCGACTGAGAGCAGCATTCCAGCACCGACTGAGAGCAGCATTCCAGCACCGACTGAGAGCAGCATTCCAGGACAGACTGAGAGCAGCATTCCAGGACAGACTGAGAGCAGCATTCCAGGACCGACTGAGAGCAGCATTCCAGGACCGACTGAGAGCAGCATTCCAGGACAGACTGAGAGCAGCATTCCAGGACCGACAGAGAGCAGCATTGTCGGACAGACTGAGAACAGCGTTCTAAGACAGACTGAGAGCAGCGTTCCAAGATAGACTGAGAGCTGCATTGTGACACAGACTGAGATCAGAATTCTAGGAGAGACTGAGGGCTGCATTGTGACATAGACTGACAGCAGAATTCTAAGACAGAATGAGATCTGCATTGTGACATAGACTGAGAGCAGTATTCTAGATGTAGACTCTGAGCAGCATGGTAAGTTGAGATTGAGAACAGCGTTCTAAGGTTGATAGAGAATTTTTAGGCAGATTGAGAGTATCATTCTAACAGAGAGTGAGAGCAGTATTCTAAGATCGTCTGTGAGCAGCATTCTAGGACAGACTGAGAGCAGTTTTTTAGACAGACTGAGGGAAGCATTTGAACGCAGTCCAAGAGCAGTATTCTAATAGAGACTGAGAGCAGCATTCCAGGACAGACTGAGAGCAGCATTCCAGGACAGACTGAGAGCAGCATTCCAGGACAGACTGAGAGCAGCATTCCAGGACAGACTGAGAGCAGCATTCCAAGACAGACTGAGAGCAGCTTTCTAGGACAGACTGAGCGAAGCTTTCTAGGAAAGACTGATAGCAGCATTCTAGGACAAACTGAGGGAAGCATTCTAGGACAGACTGAGGGAAGCATTTTAAGGCAGTCCAAGAACAGTATTCGAATAGACACTGAGGGCAGGATGCTAAGACAGACTTAGAGTAGCATTCTAAGTCAGACTGAGAGCAGCATTCTAAGTCAGACTGAGAGCAGCATTCTAGGACAGACTGAGAGCAGCATTCTAGGACAGACTGAGAGCAGCTTTCTAAGACAGACTGAGAGCAGCATTCCAGGACCGACTGAGAGCAGCATTCCAGGACCGACTGAGAGCAGCATTCCAGGACCGACTGAGAGCAGCATTCCAGGACCGACTGAGAGCAGCATTCCAGGACACACTTAGACTAGCATTGTCGGACAGACAGAGAGGAGCGTTCCAAGGTTGACTGAGAGCTTCATTGTGACACAGACTGAGATCAGAATTCTAAGAGAGACTGAGAACGGCATTGTGACATAGACTGAGAGCAGTATTGTAAGGTAGACTGCGAGCAGCATGGTAAGTGAGATTGGGAAGAGCGTTCTAAGATTGATAGAGAATTTTTAGGCAGACTGAGAGTATCATTCTAAGGCAAACTGAGAGGAGCCTTCTAAGGCAGACTGAGAGCAGCATTCTGAGGCAGACTGACAGCAGCATTCTAGTACAGAGTGAAGCATTCCAGGACAGACTGAGAGCGGCGTTCTAAGACTGACATAGTGTAGCATTGTAGAACAGACAGAGAGCAGTGTTCTAAGGCAGACTGAGAGCAGCATTCTAGGACAGACAGAGTGCCGCGTTCCAAGACAGATTGAGAGCTTCATTGTGACACAGACTGAGATCAGAATTCTAAGAGAGACTGAGAGCTGCATTGTGACATAGGTTGAGCAGTATTCTAAGGCAGACTGCGAGCAGCATTCTAGGACAGACAGAGAGCAGCATTCTAAGACAGACTCAGAGCAGCATTTTAGGACAGACTGAGAGCAGCATTCTAAGACAGACTGAGAGCAGCATTCCAAGACAGACTGAGAGCTGCATTGTGACATAGACTGACAGCAGAATTCTAAGGCAGAATGAGAACTGCATTGTGACATATACTAAGAGCAGCATTCCAGGACAGACTGAGAGCAGCATTCCAGGACAGACTGAGAGCAGCATTCCAGGAACGACTGAGAGCAGCATTCCAGGACCGACTGAGAGCAGCATTCCAGGACCGACTGAGAGCAGCATTCCAGGACAGACTGAGAGCTGCATTGTGAGACAGACTGCGGTCAGAATTCTAAGACACACTGAGAGCAGCATGGTATGTGAGATTGAGAAGAGCGTTCTAAGATTGATAGAGAATTTTTAGGCAGAGTGAGAGTATCATTCTAACACAGAGTGAGAGCAGTATTCTAAGACGGTCTGTGAGCAGCTTTCTGGTACAGACAGAGAGCAGCATTCTAGTACAGACAGAGTGCAGCATTCTAGGACAGACTGAGAGCAGCATTCTAGGACAGACTTAGACTAGCATTGTCGGACAGACAGTGAGGAGCGTTCCAAGGTAGACTGAGAGCTTCATTGTGACACAGACTGAGATCAGAATTCTAAGAGAGACTGAGAACGGCATTGTGACATAGACTGAGAGCAGTATTGTAAGGTAGACTGCGAGCAGCATGGTAAGTGAGATTGGGAAGAGCGTTCTAAGATTGATAGAGAATTTTTAGGCAGACTGAGAGTATCATTCTAAGGCAAACTGAGAGGAGCCTTCTAAGGCAGACTGAGAGCAGCATTCTGAGGCAGACTGACAGCAGCATTCTAGGACAGAGTGCAGCATTCTAGGACAGACTGAGAGCGGCATTCTAAGACTGACATAGTGTAGCATTGTAGGACAGACAGAGAGCAGCGATCTAAGGCAGACTGAGAGCAGCGTTCCAAGTCAGACTGAGAGCTGCATTGTGACACAGACTGAGATCAGAATTCTAGGAGAGACTGAGGGCTGCATTGTGACATAGACTGACAGCAGAATTCTAAGACAGAATGAGATCTGCATGTGACATAGACTGAGAGCAGTATTCTAGAGGTAGACTCTGAGTAGCATGGTAAGTTGAGAATGAGAACAGCGTTCTAAGATTGATAGAGAATTTTTAGGCAGATTGAGAGTATCATTCTAACACAGAGTGAGAGCAGTATTCTAAGATCATCTGTGAGCAGCATTCTAGGACAGACTGAGAGCAGTTTTTTAGACAGACTGAGGGAAGCATTTGAACGCAGTCCAAGAGCAGTATTCTAATAGAGACTGAGGGCAGCATTCTAAGACAGACTTAGAGCAGCATTCTAGGACAGACAGAGTGCCGCGTTCCAAGACAGACTGAGAGCTTCATTGTGACACAGACTGAGATCAGAATTCTAAGAGAGACTGAGAGCTGCATTGTGACATAGGTTGAGCAGTATTCTAAGGCAGACTGCGAGCAGCATTCTAGGACAGACAGAGAGCAGCATTCTAAGACAGACTCAGAGCAGCATTTTAGGACAGACTGAGAGCAGCATTCTAAGACAGACTGAGAGCAGCATTCCAGGACAGACTGAGAACTGCATTGTGACATAGACTGAGAGCAGCATTCCAGGACAGACTGAGAGCAGCATTCCAGGACAGACTGAGAGCAGCATTCCAGGACCGACTGAGAGCAGCATTCCAGGACAGACTGAGAGCAGCATTCCAGGACAGACTGACAGGAGCTTTCTAGGACAGACTGAGAGAAGCTTTCTAGGACAGACTGAGAGAAGCTTTCTAGGACAGAATGAGAGCAGCATTCTAGGACAAACTGAGGGAAGCATTCTAGGACAGACTGAGGGAAGCATTTGAAGGCAGTCCAAGAGCAGTATTCGAATAGACACTGAGGGCAGCATGCTAAGACAGACTTAGAATAGCATTGTAGGACAGACAGAGAGCAGCATTCTAAGTCAGACTGAGAGCAGCATTCTAGGACAGACTGAGAGCAGCATTCTAGGACCGACTGAGAGCAGCATTCTAGGACAGACTGAGAGCAGCATTCCAGGAACGACTGAGAGCGCCATTCCAGGACCGACTGAGAGCAGCATTCAAGGACAGACTGAGAGCAGCATTGTCAGACAGCCAGAGAACAGCGTTCTAAGACTCACTGAGAGCAGCGTTCCAAGAGAAACTGAGAGCTGCATTGTGACACAGACTGAGATCAGAATTCTAAGAGAGACTGAGGGCTGCATTGTGACATAGACTGACAGCAGAATTCTAAGACAGAATGAGATCTGCATTGTGCCATAGACTGAGAGCAGTATTCTAGAGGTAGACTCTGAGCAGCATGGTAAGTTGAGATTGAGAACAGCGTTCTAAGGTTGATAGAGAATTTTTAGGCAGATTGAGAGTATCATTCTAACAGAGAGTGAGAGCAGTATTCTAAGATCGTCTGTGAGCAGCATTCTAGGACAGACTGAGAGCAGTTTTTTAGACAGACTGAGGGAAGCATTTGAACGCAGTCCAAGAGCAGTATTCTAATAGAGACTGAGAGCAGCATTCCAGGACAGACTGAGAGCAGCATTCCAGGACAGACTGAGAGCAGCATTCCAGGACAGACTGAGAGCAGCATTCCAGGACAGACTGAGAGCAGCATTCCAGGACAGACTGAGAGCAGCATTCCAGGACAGACTGAGAGCAGCATTCCAAGACAGACTGAGAGCAGCTTTCTAGGACAGACTGAGAGCAGCTTTCTAGGACAGACTGAGAGAAGCTTTCTAGGACAGACTGATAGCAGCATTCTAGGACAAACTGAGGGAAGCATTCTAGGACAGACTGAGGGAAGCATTTGAAGGCAGTCCAAGAGCAGTATTCGAATAGACACTGAGGGCAGGATGCTAAGACAGACTTAGAGTAGCATTCTAAGTCAGACTGAGAGCAGCATTCTAAGTCAGACTGAGAGCAGCATTCTAGGACAGACTGAGAGCAGCATTCTAGGACAGACTGAGAGCAGCATTCTAAGACAGACTCAGAGCAGCATTTTAGGACAGACTGAGAGCAGCATTCTAAGACAGACTGAGAGCAGCATTCCAGGACAGACTGAGAGCTGCATTGTGACATAGACTGACTGCAGAATTCTAAGGCAGAATGAGAACTGCATTGTGACATATACTGAGAGCAGCATTCCAGGACCGACTGAGAGCAGCATTCCAGGACAGACTGAGAGCAGCATTCCAGGACAGACTGAGAGCAGCATTCCAGGACAGACTGAGAGCAGCATTCTAGGACAGACTGACAGGAGCTTTCTAGGACAGACTGAGAGAAGCTTTCTAGGACAGACTGAGAGAAGCTTTCTAGGACAGACTGAGAGAAGCATTCTAGGACAAACTGAGGGAAGCATTCTAGGACAGACTGAGGGAAGCATTTGAAGGCAATCCAAGAGCAGTATTCGAATAGACACTGAGGGCAGCATGCTAAGACAGACTTAGAGCAGCATTCTGGTACAGACTGAGAGCAGCATTCTAAGTCAGACTGAGAGCAGCATTCCAGGACCGACTGAGAGCGCCATTCCAGGACCGACTGAGAGCAGCATTCCAGGACCGACTGAGAGCAGCATTCCAGGACCGACTGAGAGCAGCATTCAAGGACAGACTGAGAGCAGCATTCCAGGACAGACTGACAGGAGCTTTCTAGGACAGACTGAGAGAAGCTTTCTAGGACAGACTGAGAGCAGCATTCTAGGACAAACTGAGGGAAGCATTCTAGGACAGACTGAGGGAAGCATTTGAAGGCAGTCCAAGAGCAGTATTCGAATAGACACTGAGGGCAGGATGCTAAGACAGACTTAGAGTAGCATTCTAAGTCAGACTGAGAGCAGCATTCTAAGTCAGACTGAGAGCAGCATTCCAGGAATGACTGAGAGCGCCATTCCAGGACCGACATGAGAGCAGCATTCCAGGACCGACTGAGAGCAGCATTCCACGACCGACTGAGAGCAGCATTCAAGGACAGACTGAGAGCAGCATTGTCAGACAGCCAGAGAACAGCGTTCTAAGACTCACTGAGAGCAGCGTTCCCAGAGAAACTCAGAGCTGCATTGTGACACAGACTGAGACCAGAATTCTAAGAGAGACTGAGGGCTGCATTGTGACATAGACTGACAGCAGAATTCTAAGACAGAATGAGATCTGCATTGTGACATAGACTGAGAGCAGTATTCTAGAGGTAGACTCTGAGCAGCATGGTAAGTTGAGATTGAGAACAGCGTTCTAAGGTTGATAGAGAATTTTTAGGCAGATTGAGAGTATCATTCTAACAGAGAGTGAGAGCAGTATTCTAAGATCGTCTGTGAGCAGCATTCTAGGACAGACTGAGAGCAGTTTTTTAGACAGACTGAGGGAAGCATTTGAACGCAGTCCAAGAGCAGTATTCTATTAGAGACTGAGAGCAGCATTCCAGGACAGACTGAGAGCAGCATTCCAGGACAGACTGAGAGCAGCATTCCAGGACAGACTGAGAGCAGCATTCCAGGACAGACTGAGAGCAGCATTCCAGGACAGACTGAGAGCAGCATTCCAAGACAGACTGAGAGCAGCATTCTAGGACAAACTGAGGGAAGCATTCTAGGACAGACTGAGGGAAGCATTTTAAGGCAGTCCAAGAGCAGTATTCGAATAGACACTGAGGGCAGGATGCTAAGACAGACTTAGAGTAGCATTCTAAGTCAGACTGAGAGCAGCATTCTAAGTCAGACTGAGAGCAGCATTCTAAGTCAGACTGAGAGCAGCATTCTAGGACAGACTGAGAGCAGCATTCTAGGACAGACTGAGAGCAGCTTTCTAAGACAGACTGAGAGCAGCATTCCAGGACCGACTGAGAGCAGCATTCCAGGACAGACTGAGAGCAGCATTCCAGGACCGACTGAGAGCAGCATTCCAGGACCGACTGAGAGCAGCATTCCAGGACACACTTAGACTAGCATTGTCGGACAGACAGTGAGGAGCGTTCCAAGGTAGACTGAGAGCTTCATTGTGACACAGACTGAGATCAGAATTCTAAGAGAGACTGAGAACGGCATTGTGACATAGACTGAGAGCAGTATTGTAAGGTAGACTGCGAGCAGCATGGTAAGTGAGATTGGGAAGAGCGTTCTAAGATTGATAGAGAATTTTTAGGCAGACTGAGAGTATCATTCTAAGGCAAACTGAGAGGAGCCTTCTAAGGCAGACTGAGAGCAGCATTCTGAGGCAGACTGACAGCAGCATTCTAGGACAGAGTGCAGCATTCTAGGACAGACTGAGAGCGGCATTCTAAGACTGACATAGTGTAGCATTGTAGGACAGACAGAGAGCAGCGATCTAAGGCAGACTGAGAGCAGCGTTCCAAGTCAGACTGAGAGCTGCATTGTGACACAGACTGAGATCAGAATTCTAGGAGAGACTGAGGGCTGCATTGTGACATAGACTGACAGCAGAATTCTAAGACAGAATGAGATCTGCATGTGACATAGACTGAGAGCAGTATTCTAGAGGTAGACTCTGAGTAGCATGGTAAGTTGAGAATGAGAACAGCGTTCTAAGATTGATAGAGAATTTTTAGGCAGATTGAGAGTATCATTCTAACACAGAGTGAGAGCAGTATTCTAAGATCATCTGTGAGCAGCATTCTAGGACAGACTGAGAGCAGTTTTTTAGACAGACTGAGGGAAGCATTTGAACGCAGTCCAAGAGCAGTATTCTAATAGAGACTGAGGGCAGCATTCTAAGACAGACTTAGAGCAGCATTCTAGGACAGACAGAGTGCCGCGTTCCAAGACAGACTGAGAGCTTCATTGTGACACAGACTGAGATCAGAATTCTAAGAGAGACTGAGAGCTGCATTGTGACATAGGTTGAGCAGTATTCTAAGGCAGACTGCGAGCAGCATTCTAGGACAGACAGAGAGCAGCATTCTAAGACAGACTCAGAGCAGCATTTTAGGACAGACTGAGAGCAGCATTCTAAGACAGACTGAGAGCAGCATTCCAGGACAGACTGAGAACTGCATTGTGACATAGACTGAGAGCAGCATTCCAGGACCGACTGAGAGCAGCATTCCAGGACAGACTGAGAGCAGCATTCCAGGACCGACTGAGAGCAGCATTCCAGGACAGACTGAGAGCAGCATTCCAGGACAGACTGACAGGAGCTTTCTAGGACAGACTGAGAGAAGCTTTCTAGGACAGACTGAGAGAAGCTTTCTAGGACAGAATGAGAGCAGCATTCTAGGACAAACTGAGGGAAGCATTCTAGGACAGACTGAGGGAAGCATTTGAAGGCAGTCCAAGAGCAGTATTCGAATAGACACTGAGGGCAGCATGCTAAGACAGACTTAGAATAGCATTGTAGGACAGACAGAGAGCAGCATTCTAAGTCAGACTGAGAGCAGCATTCTAGGACAGACTGAGAGCAGCATTCCAGGAACGACTGAGAGCGCCATTCCAGGGCCGACTGAGAGCAGCATTCCAGTACCGACTGAGAGCAGCATTCCAGGTCCGACTGAGAGCAGCATTCAAGGACAGACTGAGAGCAGCATTGTCAGACAGCCAGAGAACAGCGTTCTAAGACTCACTGAGAGCAGCGTTCCAAGAGAAACTGAGAGCTGCATTGTGACACAGACTGAGATCAGAATTCTAAGAGAGACTGAGGGCTGCATTGTGACATAGACTGACAGCAGAATTCTAAGACAGAATGAGATCTGCATTGTGACATAGACTGAGAGCAGTATTCTAGAGGTAGACTCTGAGCAGCATGGTAAGTTGAGATTGAGAACAGCGTTCTAAGGTTGATAGAGAATTTTTAGGCAGATTGAGAGTATCATTCTAACAGAGAGTGAGAGCAGTATTCTAAGATCGTCTGTGAGCAGCATTCTAGGACAGACTGAGAGCAGTTTTTTAGACAGACTGAGGGAAGCATTTGAACGCAGTCCAAGAGCAGTATTCTAATAGAGACTGAGAGCAGCATTCCAGGACAGACTGAGAGCAGCATTCCAGGACAGACTGAGAGCAGCATTCCAGGACAGACTGAGAGCAGCATTCCAGGACAGACTGAGAGCAGCATTCCAGGACAGACTGAGAGCAGCATTCCAAGACAGACTGAGAGCAGCTTTCTAGGACAGACTGAGAGAAGCTTTCTAGGACAGACTGAGAGAAGCTTTCTAGGACAGACTGATAGCAGCATTCTAGGACAGACTGAGGGAAGCATTTGAAGGCAGTCCAAGAGCAGTATTCGAATAGACACTGAGGGCAGGATGCTAAGACAGACTTAGAGTAGCATTCTAAGTCAGACTGAGAGCAGCATTCTAAGTCAGACTGAGAGCAGCATTCCAGGAATGACTGAGAGCGCCATTCCAGGACCGACAGAGAGCAGCATTCCAGGACCGACTGAGAGCAGCATTCCAGGACCGACTGAGAGCAGCATTCAAGGACAGACTGAGAGCAGCATTGTCAGACAGCCAGAGAACAGCGTTCTAAGACTCACTGAGAGCAGCGTTCCCAGAGAAACTGAGAGCTGCATTGTGACACAGACTGAGACCAGAATTCTAAGAGAGACTGAGGGCTGCATTGTGACATAGACTGACAGCAGAATTCTAAGACAGAATGAGATCTGCATTGTGCCATAGACTGAGAGCAGTATTCTAGAGGTAGACTCTGAGCAGCATGGTAAGTTGAGATTGAGAACAGCGTTCTAAGGTTGATAGAGAATTTTTAGGCAGATTGAGAGTATCATTCTAACAGAGAGTGAGAGCAGTATTCTAAGATCGTCTGTGAGCAGCATTCTAGGACAGACTGAGAGCAGTTTTTTAGACAGACTGAGGGAAGCATTTGAACGCAGTCCAAGAGCAGTATTCTATTAGAGACTGAGAGCAGCATTCCAGGACAGACTGAGAGCAGCATTCCAGGACAGACTGAGAGCAGCATTCCAGGACAGACTGAGAGCAGCATTCCAGGACAGACTTAGAGCAGCATTCCAGGACAGACTGAGAGCAGCATTCCAAGACAGACTGAGAGCAGCTTTCTAGGACAGACT
>JAESHU010000075.1:0-59016 GCA_017639245.1 Myiopsitta monachus | reverse complement strand
CTCTCAGAATGCTGCTCTCTGTCTGTCCTAGAATGCTGCTCTCTGTCTCTCCTACAATGCTGCTCTAAGTCTGTCTTAGAATGCTGCCCTCAGTCTATTAGAATACTGCTCTTGGACTGCGTTCAAATGCTTCCCTCAGTCTGTCTAAAAAAACTGCTCTCAGTCTGTCCTAGAATGCTGCTCACAGACGATCTTAGAATACTGCTCTCACTCTGTGTTAGAATGATACTCTCAATCTGCCTAAAAATTCTCTATCAATCTTAGAAAGCTGTTCTCAATCTCACTTACCATGCTGCTCTCAGTGTGTCTAAGAATTCGGCTCTCAGTGTATATCACAATGCAGATCTCATTCTGTCTTAGAATTCTGCTGTCAGTCTATGTCACAATGCAGCCCTCAGTCTCTTAGAATTCTGATCTCAGTCTGTGTCACAATGCAGCTCTCAGTCTCTTGGAACGCTGCTCTCAGTCTGTCTTAGAACGCTGCTCTCAGTCTGTCCGACCATGCTGCTCTCAGCGGTCCTGGAATGCTGCTCTCAGTCGGTCCTGGACTGCTGTTCTCAGTCGGTCCTGGAATGCTGCTCTCAGTCTGTCCTGGAATGCTGCTCACAGTCGGTCTTGGAATGCTGCTCTCAGTCGGTCCTGGAATGCTGCTCTCAGTCGGTCCTGGAATGCTGCTCTCAGTCGGTCCTGAAATGCTGCTCTCAGTCGGTCCTGGAATGCTGCTCTCAGTCGGTCCTGGAATGCTGCTCTCAGTCTGTCCTAGAATGCTGCTCTCAGTCTGACTTAGAATGCTGCTCTCTGTCTGTCCTACAATGCTATTCTAAGTCTGTCTTAGCATGCGGCCGTCAGTGCCTAGTCAAATACTGCTCTTGGACTGCCTTCAAATGCTTCCCTCAGTCTGTCCTACAATGTTCCCTCAATCTGTCCTACAATGCTTCCCTCAGTTTGTCCTAGAATGTGCTCTCAGTCTGTCCTAGAAAGCTTCTCTCAGTCTGTCCTTAAAGCTGCTCTCAGTCTGTATTAGAAAGCTGCTCTCAGTCTGTCCTAGAAAGCTGCTCTCAGTCTGTCTTGGAATGCTGCTCTCAGTATGTCCTGGAATGCTGCTCTCAGTATGTCCTGGAATGCTGCTCTCAGTCTGTCTGGAATGCTGCTCTCAGTCTGTCCTGGAATGCTGCTCTCAGTCTGTCTTAGAATGCTGCTCTCAGTCTGTCCTGGAATGCTGCTCTCAGCATATGTCACAATGCAGTTCTCATTCTGCCTTAGAATTCTGCTGTCAGTCTATGTCACAATGCAGCTCTCAGTCTGTCTTGGAACGCTGCTCTAAGTCTGTCTTAGAATGCTGCTCTCAGTCTGTCCTAAAATGCTGCTCTGAGTCTGTCTTAGAATGCTGCTCTCTGTCTGTCCTAGAATGCTGCTCGCAGTCAGCCTTAGAATACTGCTCAACCTATGTCACAATGCAGCTCTCAGTCTGTCTTGGACGTGGCACTCTCTGTCTTAGAATGCTGCTCTCAGTCTGCCTTAGAAGGCTCCTCTCAGTTTGCCTTAGAATGATACTCTCAGTCTGCCTAAAAATTCTCTATCAATCTTAGAACGCTCTTCCAATCTCACTTACCATGCTGCTCGCAGTCTACCTTAGAATACTGCTCTCAGTCTATGTCACAATGCCGTTCTCAGTCTCTCTTAGAATTCTGATCTCAATCTGTGTCACAATGAAGCTCTCAGTCTACCTTGGAACGCTCCTCTCTGTCTGTCCGACAATGCTACTCTAAGTGTGTCCTGGAATGCTGCTCTCGGTCGGTCCTGGAATGCTGCACTCTGTCTGTACTAGAATGCTGCTCTCTGTCTGTACAGAAAGCTGCTCACAGACCGTCTTAGAATACTGCTCTCTCTCTGTGTTAGAATGATACTCTCACTCTGCCTAAAAATTCTCTATCAATCTTAGAATGCTGTTCTCAATCTCACTTACCATGCTGCTCTCAGTGTGTCTAAGAATTCTGCTCTCAGTGTATATCACAATGCAGGTCTCATTCTTTCTTAGAATTCTGCTGTCAGTCTATGTCATAATGCAGCTCTCAATCTGTCTTAGAATGCTGCTCTAACTCTGTCTTAGAATGAAACTCTCAGTCTGCTTAAAAATTCTCTATCAATCTTAGAACGCTCTTCTCAATCTCACTTACCATGCTGCTCTCAGTGTGTCTTAGAATTCTGACCGCAGTCTGTGTCACAATGCAGCTCTCAGTCTGTCATGGAACGCTGCTCTCTGTCAGTATTAGAATGCTGCTCTCTGTCTCTCTCGCAATGCTACTCTAGATCTGTCTCAGAATGCTGCTCTCAGTCTGTCCTAGAATGCTGCTCTCTGTCTCTCCTACAATGCTGCTCTAAGTCTGTCTTAGAATGCTGCCCTCAGACTCTATTAGAATACTGCTCTTGGACTGCGTTCAAATGCTTCCCTCAGTCTGTCTAAAAAACTGCTCTCAGTCTGTCCTAGAATGCTGCTCACAGACGATCTTAGAATACTGCTGCCACTCTGAGTTAGAATGATACTCTCAATCTGCCTAAAAATTCTCTATCAATCTTAGAAAGCTGTTCTCAATCTCAACTTACCATGCTGCTCAGAGTCGACCTCTAGAATGCTGCTCTCAGTCTATGTCACAATGCAGATCTCATTCTGTCTTAGAATTCTGCTGTCAGTCTATGTCATAATGCAGCTCTCAATCTGTCTTAGAATGTTGCTCTAACTCTGTCTTAGAATGAAACTCTCAGTCTGCTTAAAAATTCTCTATCAATCTTAGAACGCTCTTCTCAATCTCACTTACCATGCTGCTCTCAGTGTGTCTTAGAATTCTGACCGCAGTCTGTGTCACAATGCAGCTCTCAGTCTGTCATGGAACGCTGCTCTCTGTCAGTATTAGAATGCTGCTCTCTGTCTCTCTCGCAATGCTACTCTAGATCTCTCTCAGAATGCTGCTCTCTGTCTGTCCTAGAATGCTGCACTCTGTCTCTCCTACAATGCTGCTCTAAGTCTGTCTTAGAATGCTGCCCTCAGTCTCTATTAGAATACTGCTCTTGGACTGCGTTCAAATGCTTCCCTCAGTCTGTCTAAAAAACTGCTCTCAGTCTGTCCTAGAATGCTGCTCACAGACGATCTTAGAATACTGCTCTCACTCTGTGTTAGAATGATACTCTCAATCTGCCTAAAAATATCTATCAATCTTAGAAAGCTGTTCTCAATCTCACTTACCATGCTGCTCTCAGTGTGTCTAAGAATTCGGCTCTCAGTGTATATCACAATGCAGATCTCATTCTGTCTTAGAATTCTGCTGTCAGTCTATGTCACAATGCAGCCCTCAGTCTCTTAGAATTCTGATCTCAGTCTGTGTCACAATGCAGCTCTCAGTCTCTCTTGGAACGCTGCTCTCAGTCTGTCTTAGAACGCTGTTCTCTGTCTGTCCGACCATGCTGCTCTCAGTCGGTCCTGGAATGCTGCTCTCAGTCGGTCCTGGACTGCTGTTCTCAGTCGGTCCTGGAATGCTGCTCTCAGTCGGTCCTGGAATGCTGCTCTCAGTCGGTCCTGGAATGCTGCTCTCAGTCGGTCCTGGAATGCTGCTCTCAGTCGGTCCTGAAATGCTGCTCTCAGTCGGTCCTGGAATGCTGCTCTCAGTCGGTCCTGGAATGCTGCTCTCAGTCTGTCCTAGAATGCTGCTCTCAGTCTGACTTAGAATGCTGCTCTCTGTCTGTCCTACAATGCTATTCTAAGTCTGTCTTAGCATGCGGCCGTCAGTGCCTAGTCAAATACTGCTCTTGGACTGCCTTCAAATGCTTCCTCAGTCTGTCCTACAATGCTTCCCTCAATCTGTCCTACAATGCTTCCCTCAGTTTGTCCTAGAATGCTGCTCTCAGTCTGTCCTAGAAAGCTTCTCTCAGTCTGTCCTATAAAGCTGCTCTCAGTCTGTATTAGAAAGCTGCTCTCAGTCTGTCCTAGAAAGCTGCTCTCAGTCTGTCTTGGAATGCTGCTCTCAGTATGTCCTGGAATGCTGCTCTCAGTATGTCCTGGAATGCTGCTCTCAGTCTGTCCTGGAATGCTGCTCTCAGTCTGTCCTGGAATGCTGCTCTCAGTCTGTCCTGGAATGCTGCTCTCAGTCTGTCCTGGAATGCTGCTCTCAGTATATGTCACAATGCAGTTCTCATTCTGCCTTAGAATTCTGCTGTCAGTCTATGTCACAATGCAGCTCTCAGTCTGTCTTGGAACGCTGCTCTAAGTCTGTCTTAGAATGCTGCTCTCAGTCTGTCCTAAAATGCTGCTCTGAGTCTGTCTTAGAATGCTGCTCTCTGTCTGTCCTAGAATGCTGCTCGCAGTCAGCCTTAGAATACTGCTCAACCTATGTCACAATGCAGCTCTCAGTCTGTCTTGGAACGTGGCACTCTCTGTCTAAGAATGCTGCTCCAGTCTGCCTTAGAAGGCTCCTCTCAGTTTGCCTTAGAATGATACTCTCAGTCTGCCTAAAAATTCTCTATCAATCTTAGAACGCTCTTCCCAATCTCACTTACCATGCTGCTCGCAGTCTACCTTAGAATACTGCTCTCAGTCTATGTCACAATGCCGTTCTCAGTCTCTCTTAGAATTCTGATCTCAATCTGTGTCACAATGAAGCTCTCAGTCTACCTTGGAACGCTCCTCTCTGTCTGTCCGACAATGCTACTCTAAGTGTGTCCTGGAATGCTGCTCTCGGTCGGTCCTGGAATGCTGCACTCTGTCTGTACTAGAATGCTGCTCTCTGTCTGTACCAGAAAGCTGCTCACAGACCGTCTTAGAATACTGCTCTCTCTCTGTGTTAGAATGATACTCTCACTCTGCCTAAAAATTCTCTATCAATCTTAGAATGCTGTTCTCAATCTCACTTACCATGCTGCTCTCAGTGTGTCTAAGAATTCTGCTCTCAGTGTATATCACAATGCAGGTCTCATTCTTTCTTAGAATTCTGCTGTCAGTCTATGTCATAATGCAGCTCTCAATCTGTCTTAGAATGCTGCTCTAACTCTGTCTTAGAATGAAACTCTCAGTCTGCTTAAAAATTCTCTATCAATCTTAGAACGCTCTTCTCAATCTCACTTACCATGCTGCTCTCAGTGTGTCTTAGAATTCTGACCGCAGTCTGTGTCACAATGCAGCTCTCAGTCTGTCATGGAACGCTGCTCTCTGTCAGTATTAGAATGCTGCTCTCTGTCTCTCTCGCAATGCTACTCTAGATCTGTCTCAGAATGCTGCTCTCAGTCTGTCCTAGAATGCTGCTCTCTGTCTCTCCTACAATGCTGCTCTAAGTCTGTCTTAGAATGCTGCCCTCAGACTCTATTAGAATACTGCTCTTGGACTGCGTTCAAATGCTTCCCTCAGTCTGTCTAAAAAACTGCTCTCAGTCTGTCCTAGAATGCTGCTCACAGACGATCTTAGAATACTGCTCTCACTCTGTGTTAGAATGATACTCTCAATCTGCCTAAAAATTCTCTATCAATCTTAGAACGCTGTTCTCAATCTCAACTTACCATGCTGCTCAGAGTCGACCTCTAGAATGCTGCTCTCAGTCTATGTCACAATGCAGATCTCATTCTGTCTTAGAATTCTGCTGTCAGTCTATGTCATAATGCAGCTCTCAATCTGTCTTAGAATGTTGCTCTAACTCTGTCTTAGAATGAAACTCTCAGTCTGCTTAAAAATTCTCTATCAATCTTAGAACGCTCTTCTCAATCTCACTTACCATGCTGCTCTCAGTGTGTCTTAGAATTCTGACCGCAGTCTGTGTCACAATGCAGCTCTCAGTCTGTCATGGAACGCTGCTCTCTGTCAGTATTAGAATGCTGCTCTCTGTCTCTCTCGCAATGCTACTCTAGATCTCTCTCAGAATGCTGCTCTCTGTCTGTCCTAGAATGCTGCTCTCTGTCTCTCCTACAATGCTGCTCTAAGTCTGTCTTAGAATGCTGCCCTCAGTCTCTATTAGAAATGCTCTTGGACTGCGTTCAAATGCTTCCCTCAGTCTGTCTAAAAAACTGCTCTCAGTCTGTCCTAGAATGCTGCTCACAGACGATCTTAGAATACTGCTCTCACTCTGTGTTAGAATGATACTCTCAATCTGCCTAAAAATTATCTATCAATCTTAGAAAGCTGTTCTCAATCTCACTTACCATGCTGCTCTCAGTGTGTCTAAGAATTCGGCTCTCAGTGTATATCACAATGCAGATCTCATTCTGTCTTAGAATTCTGCTGTCAGTCTATGTCACAATGCAGCCCTCAGTCTCTTAGAATTCTGATCTCAGTCTGTGTCACAATGCAGCTCTCAGTCTCTCTTGGAACGCTGCTCTCAGTCTGTCTTAGAACGCTGTTCTCTGTCTGTCCGACCATGCTGCTCTCAGTCGGTCCTGGAATGCTGCTCTCAGTCGGTCCTGGACTGCTGTCTCAGTCGGTCCGACAATGCTGCTCTCAGTCGGTCCTGGAATGCTGCTCTCAGTCGGTCCTGGAATGCTGCTCTCAGTCGGTCTTGGAATGCTGCTCTCAGTCGGTCCTGGAATGCTGCTCTCAGTCGTCCTGGAATGCTGCTCTCAGTCGGTCCTGAAATGCTGCTCTCAGTCGGTCTGGAATGCTGCTCTCAGTCGGTCCTGGAATGCTGCTCTCAGTCTGTCCTAGAATGCTGCTCTCAGTCTGACTTAGAATGCTGCTCTCTGTCTGTCCTACAATGCTATTCTAAGTCTGTCTTAGCATGCGGCCGTCATGCCTAGTCAAATACTGCTCTGGACTGCCTTCAAATGCTTCCCTCAGTCCTACAATGCTTCCCTCAATCTGTCCTACAATGCTTCCCTCAGTTTGTCCTAGAATGCTGCTCTCAGTCTGTCCTAGAAAGCTTCTCTCAGTCTGTCCTATAAAGCTGCTCTCAGTCTGTATTAGAAAGCTGCTCTCAGTCTGTCCTAGAAAGCTGCTCTCAGTCTGTCTTGAATGCTGCTCTCAGTATGTCCTGGAATGCTGCTCTCAGTATGTCCTGGAATGCTGCTCTCAGTCTGTCCTGGAATGCTGCTCTCAGTCTGTCCTGGAATGCTGCTCTCAGTCTGTCTTAGAATGCTGCTCTCTGTCTGTCCTAGAATGCTGCTCGCAGTCAGCCTTAGAATACTGCTCAACCTATGTCACAATGCAGCTCTCAGTCTGTCTTGGAACGTGCACTCTCTGTCTTAGAATGCTGCTCTCAGTCTGCCTTAGAAGGCTCCTCTCAGTTTGCCTTAGAATGATACTCTCAGTCTGCCTAAAATTCTCTATCAATCTTAGAAACGCTCTTCCCAATCTCACTACCATGCTGCTCGCAGTCTACCTTAGAATACTGCTCTCAGTCTATGTCACAATGCCGTTCTCAGTCTCTCTTAGAATTCTGATCTCAATCTGTGTCACAATGAAGCTCTCAGTCTACCTTGGAACGCTCCTCTCTGTCTGTCCGACAATGCTACTCTAAGTGTGTCCTGGAATGCTGCTCTCGGTCGGTCCTGGAATGCTGCACTCTGTCTGTACTAGAATGCTGCTCTCTGTCTGTACCAGAAAGCTGCTCACAGACCATCTTAGAATACTGCTCTCTCTCTGTGTTAGAATGATACTCTCATCTGCCTAAAATTCTCTATCAATCTTAGAATGCTGTTCTCAATCTCACTTACCATGCTGCTCTCAGTGTGTCTAAGAATTCTGCTCTCAGTGTATATCACAATGCAGGTCTCATTCTTTCTTAGAATTCTGCTGTCAGTCTATGTCATAATGCAGCTCTCAATCTGTCTTAGAATGCTGCTCTAACTCTGTCTTAGAATGAAACTCTCAGTCTGCTTAAAATTCTCTATCAATCTTAGAACGCTCTTCTCAATCTCACTTACCATGCTGCTCTCAGTGTGTCTTAGAATTCTGACCGCAGTCTGTGTCACAATGCAGCTCTCAGTCTGTCATGGAACGCTGCTCTCTGTCAGTTAGAATGCTGCTCTCTGTCTCTCTCGCAATGCTACTCTAGATCTCTCTCAGAATGCTGCTCTCAGTCTGTCCTAGAATGCTGTTCTCTGTCTCTCCTACAATGCTGCTCTAAGTCTGTCTTAGAATGCTGCCCTCAGACTCTATTAGAATACTGCTCTTGGACTGCATTCAAATGCTTCCCTCAGTCTGTCTAAAAAACTGCTCTCAGTCTGTCTAGAATGCTGCTCACAGACGATCTTACAATAACTGCTCTCACTCTGTGTTAGAATGATACTCTCAATCTGCCTGAAAATTCTCTATCAATCTTAGAAAGCTGTTCTCAATCTCAACTTACCATGCTGCTCAGAGTCTACCTCTAGAATGCTGCTCTCAGTCTATGTCACAATGCAGATCTCATTCTGTCTTAGAATTCTGCTGTCAGTCTATGTCACAATGCAGCCCTCAGTCTCTTAGAATTCTGATCTCAGTCTGTGTCACAATGCAGCTCTCAGTCTCTCTTGGAACGCTGCTCTCAGTCTGTCTTAGAACGCTGTTCTCCGTCTGTCCTGGAATGCTGCTCTCAGTCTGTCCTGAATGCTGCTCTCAGTCTGTCTTCGAATGCTGCTCTCAGTCTGTCCTGGAATGCTGCTCTCACACTGTCTTAGAATGCTGCTCTCAGAGTGTCCTAGAATGCTGCTCTCAGTCTGTCTTCGAATGCTGCTCTCAGTCTGTCCTAGAATGTGCTCTCAGTCTGACTTAGAATGCTGCTCTCTGTCTGTCCTACAATGCTATTCTAAGTCTGTCTTAGCATGCGGCCCTCAGTGTCTAGTCGAATACTGCTCTTGGACTGCCTTCAAATGCTTCCCTCAGTCTGTTCTACAATGCTTTCCTCAATCTGTCCGACAATGCTTCTCTCAGTTTGTTCTAGAATGCTTCTCTCATTCTGTCCTAGAAAGCTTCTCTCAGTCTGTCCTAGAAAGCTGCTCTCAGTCTGTCCTAGAAAGCTGCTCTCAGTCTGTCTGGAACGCTGCTCAGTCGGTCCTGGAATGCTGCTCTCTCAGTCGGTCCTGGAATGCTGCTCTCAGTCTGTCCTGGAATGCTGCTCTCAGTCTGTCCTGGAATGCTGCTCTCAGTATATGTCACAATGCAGTTCTCATTCTGCCTTAGAATTCTACTGTCAGTCTATTTCACAATGCAGCTCTCAGTCTGTCTTGGAACGCTGCTCTAAGTCTGTCTTAGAATGCTGCTCTCAGTCTGTCCTAAAATGCTGCTCTGAGTCTGTCTTAGAATGCTGCTCTCTGTCTGTCCTAGAATGCTGCTCGCAGTCTGCTTAGAATACTGCTCAACCTATTCACAATGCAGCTCTCAGTCTCTCTTAGAATTCTGATCCAGTCTGTGTCACAATGAAGCTCTCAGTCTGTCTTGGAACGCGGCACTCTGTCTGTCCTAGAATGCTGCTCTCAGTCTGCCTTAGAACGCTGCTCTCTGTCTGTCCTACAATGCTACACTATGTCAGTCTTAGAATGCCGCTCTCAGTCTGTCTAGAATGCTGCACTCTGTACTAGAATGGCTGTCAGTCTGCCTCAGAATGCTGCTCTCAGTCTGCCTTAGAAGGCTCCTCTCAGTTTGCCTTAGAATGATACTCTCAGTCTGCCTAAAAATTCTCTATCAATCTTAGAACGCTCTTCCCAATCTCACTTACCATGCTGCTCGCAGTACCTTAGAATACTGCTCTCAGTCTATGTCACAATGCCGTTCTCAGTCTCTCTTAGAATTCTGATCTCAGGCTGTGCACAATGAAGCTCTCAGTCTACCTTGGAACGCTCCTCTCTGTTGCCCAACAATGCTACTCTAAGTCTGTCCTAGAATGCTGCTCTCAGTCTGTCCTAGAATGCTGCTCTCAGTCAGTCCTGGAATGCTGCTCTCAGTCGTCCTGGAATGCGGCTCTCAGTCGGTGCTGGAATGCTGCTCTAAGTCTGTCCTGGAATGCTGCTCTCAGCCTGTCCTGGAATGCTGCTCTCAGTCGGTCCTGGAATGCTGCTCTCAGTCTGTCCTGGAATGCTGCTCAGTCTGTCCTGGAATGCTGCTCTCAGTATATGTCACAATGCAGTTCTCATTCTGCCTTAGAATTCTGCCTGTCAGTCTATGCACAATGCAGCTCTCAGTCTGTCTTAGAATGCTGCTCTCAGTCTGTCCTAAAATGCTGCTCGCAGTCTGCCTTAGAATGCTGCTCTCTGTCTGTCCTAGTACGCTGCTCGCAGTCTGCCTTAGAATACTGCTCAACTATGTCACAATGCAGCTCTCAGTCTCTCTTAGAATTCTGATCTCAGTCTGTGTCACAATGAAGCTCTCAGTCTGTCTTGGAACGCGGCACTCTGTCTGTCTAGAATGCTGCTCTCAGTCTGCCTTAGAACGCTGCACTCTGTCCTAGAATGCTGCTGTCAGTCGCCTCAGAATGCTGCTCTCAGTCTGCCTTAGAAGGCTCCTCTCAGTTTGCCTTAGAATGATACTCTCAGTCTGCCTAAAAATTCTCTATCAATCTTAGAACGCTCTTCCCAATCTCACTTACCATGCTGCTCGCAGTCTACCTTAGAATACTGCTCTCAGTCTATGTCACAATGCCGTTCTCAGTCTCTCTTAGAATTCTGATCTCAGTCTGTGTCACAATGCAGCTCTCAGTCTCTCTTGGAACGCTGCTCTCAGTCTGTCTTAGAACGCTGTTCTCAGTCTGTCCGACAATGCTGCTCTCAGTCTGTCCCTACAATGCTGCTCGCAGTCTGCCTTAGAATACTGCACAACCTATGTCACAATGCAGCTCTCAGTCTCTCTTAGAATTCTGATCTCAGTCTGTGTCACAATGAAGCTCTCAGTCTGTCTTGGAACGCGGCACTCTGTCTGTCCAAGAACGCTGCTCTCTGTCTCCTACAATGCTACACTATGTCAGCCTTAGAATGCCGCGCTCAGTCTGTCCTAGAAGGCTGCACTCTGTACTAGAATGCTGCTGTCAGTCTTCCTCAGAATGCTGCTCTCAGTCTGCCTTAGAAGGCTCCTTCAGTTTGCCTTAGAACGATACTCTCAGTCTGCCTAAAAATTCTCTTTCAATCTTAGAACGCTCTTCCCAATCTCACTTACCATGCTGCTCGCAGTCTACCTTAGAATACTGCTCTCAGTCTAGTCACAATGCCGTTCTCAGTCTTCTTAGATTTGATCTCAGTCTGTGTCCAATGCAGCTCTCAGTCTACCTTGGAATGCCCTCTCTGTCTGTCCGACAATGCTACTCTAAGTCTGTCCTAGAATGCTGCTCTCAGTCTGTCCTAGAATGCTGCACTCTGTCTGTACTAGAATGCTGCTCTCTGTTCTGTACCAGAAAGCTGCTCACAGACCGTCTTAGAATACTGCTCTCACTCTGTGTTAGAATGATACTCTCACTGCCTAAAAATTCTCTATCAGTCTTAGAATGCTGTTCTCAATCTCACTTACCATGCTGCTCTCAGTGTGTCTAAGAATTCTGCTCTCAGTGTATGTCACAATGCAGTTCTCATTCTTTCTTAGAATTCTGCTGTGTCAGTCTATGTCATAATGCAGCTCTCAATCTGTCTTAGAATGCTGCTCTAACTCTGTCTTAGAATGAAAACTCTCAGTCTGCTTAAAAAATTCTCTATCAATCTTAGAACGCTCTTCTCAATCTCACTTACCATGCTGCTCTCAGTGTGTCTTAGAATTCTGACCGCAGTCTGTGTAACAATGCAGCTCTCTGTCCTTCATGGAACGCTACTCTCTGTCAGTATTAGAATGCTGCTCTCTGTCTCTCTCGCAATGCTACTCTAAATCTGTCTCAGAATGCTGCTCTCTGTCTCTCCTACAATGCTGCTCTAAGTCTGTCTTAGAATGCTGCCCTCAGTCTCTATTAGAATATGTTGGACTGCGTTCAAATGCTTCCCTCAGTCTGTCTAAAAAACTGCTCTCAGTCTGTCCTAGAATGCTGCTCACAGACCCTCTTAGAATACTGCTCTCACTCTGTGTTAGAATGATACTCTCAATCTGCCTAAAAATTCTCTATCAATCTTAGAACGCGTGTTCTCAATCTCAACTTACCATGCTGCTCAGAGTCTGCCTCTAGAATGCTGCTCTCAGTCTATGTCACAATGCAGATCTCATTCTGTCTTAGAATTCTGCTGTCAGTCTATGTCACAATGCAGCCCTCAGTCTCTTAGAATTCTGATCTCAGTCTGTGTCACAATGCAGCTCTCAGTCTCTCTTGGAACGCTGCTCTCAGTCTGACTTAGAACACTGTTCTCTGTCTGTCCGAATGCTGCTCTCAGTCTGTCCTGGAATGCTGCTCTCAGTCGGTCCTGGAATGCTGCTCTCAGTCGGTCCTGGAATGCTGCTCTCAGTCTGTCCTACAATGCTGCTCTCAGTCTGTCCTGGAATGCTGCACTCTGTCTGTACTAGAATGCTGCTCTCTGTCTGTACCAGAAAGCTGCTCACAGACCGTCTTAGAATACTCTCTCACTCTGTGTTAGAATGATACTCTCAGTCTGCCTAAAAATTCTCTATCAATCTTAGAACGCTGTTCTCAATCTCAACTTACCATGCTGCTCAGAGTCTACCTTAGAATACTGCTCTCAGTCTATGTCACAATGCAGTTCTCATTCTGTCTTAGAATTCTGCTGTCAGTCTGTGTCACAATGAAGCTCTCAGTCTGTCTTGGAATGCTGCTCTCAGTCTGTCCTAGAATGCTTCTCTCAGTATGTCTTAGAATGCTGCTCTATCTCCTAGAATGCTGCTCTTAGTCTGCCATATAATTCTTCTGTCTATCTTAGAAAACTATTCTCAGTCTCACTTGCTATGCTGCTCTCTGTCTGTCTTAGAATGCTGCTCTCAGTCTGCCATAAAACTCTTCTACGTATCTTAGAATGCTACTCTCAGTCTCACTCACCATGCTGTTCTCAGTCTGACTTAGAATGCTGCTCCCAGTCTTAGAATTCTGGTCTATGTCTGTCTTTGAATGGTGCTCTCAGTCTGTCCTGGAATGCTAATCTCTGTCTCTCTTAGAATGCTGCTCTGAGACTGTCCTCGTATGCTTCTCTCAGTCTGTCTAAGAAAGCTGTTCGCAGTCTGCCTTAGAATGCTGCTCTCAGTCTTCCTCAAAATGCTGCTCTCAGGCTGCGTTAAGAATGCGGCTCTCAGTCTATGTCATAATGTACCTCTCAGTCTCTTTAGAACGCTCCTCTAAGTCTGTGTTAGAATGATGCCCTCAGTAAGCCTTAAAATTCTCTATCTATCTTAGGACGCTATTCTCAATCTCACTTATCATGCTGCTCTCTGTCTGCCTTAGAATACAGCTCAGTCTATGTCACAATGTAGCTCACAGTCTCTCTTAGAATTCTGATCTCAGTCTGTGTCACTATGAAGCTCTCAGTCTGTCACAGAATGCCGATCTCAGACTGTTCAAATGCTTCTCTCAGTCTCTCTTAGAATGCAGCTCTCACTCTATCTTAGAATGCTTCTCCCAGTCATAGAATTATGTTTTATATCTGTTTTAGAATGCTATACTCAGGCTCATCATGCTTCCCTCCGTCTGTCTTAGAATGCAGCTCCCAGTCTTCGAATACTGCTCTCAGCCTTAGATTGCTGCTCTCAGTCTCTCTTACAATGCTGCTCTCAGTCCCCTTAGAATCCTGCTCTCAGTCTTAGAATGCTGCTGACAGACTGTCTTCAAATGCTTCTTTCAGTCTGTCTATGAAAGCTGCTCCCAGTCTGTCTTCGAATGCTGCTCTCTGTCTGTCTTAGGATGCTGCACTCTGTCTCAGAATGCTGCTCTCAGTCTGCCATAAAATTCTTCTATCTATCCAGAATGCTATTCTCAGTCTCACTTATCATGCTGCTCGCAGTCTATCTTAGAATGCTGCTCCCAGTCTTTGAGTTATGACTATGTCTGTCTTAGAATTCTGCTCTCAGTCTGTCTTCGAATGCGACTCTCAGTCCCACTTACCATGCTGCTCTCAGTCTTAGAACGCTGTCAGTCTACCTTAGAATGCTGCTCCCAGGCTTAGAATTCTGTTCTGTCTGTCTTAGAATGCTGCTCTCAGTCTGTCTTAGAATGCTGCTCTCAGTCTGCCATAAAATATTTCTATCTATCAGAGAATGCTATCCTCAGTCTCACACCATGCTGCTGGGAATGTCCCCAAGCTCTGCACGGGGCAGAGGAATTTGAGGGACCACCAGAGCCTTCAAACAGGGGCTACAGCCACCAGAGACAACCCCACAGATAACTGGGGAGGGGGAACAGGAGATATAGGGAGACCCTGAAGCTTTTGGGAATGCAGCTGGGGGCTCCCCTAAATCATACCGTGAGGATGCTGATGGTGAGCTCAACCCTCTGCCCAGGCGGGGGATGAAAATAAAAGGAGGTTCCTGGGAACTGGGGTGACCCCCTTGAACTCCCGCAGGCTCTGACTGGGAGGCAGAAGTTCTCCCGCCCTGACACCTTCTCAGCACCTCTGACACCAGCAGCTCCCGCACACAGAAGGCGCCTGCTTCGCGCCCAGCACCTCTGCAGGCAGAGCTCAGCTCCAAGCACATGAACAAACCCAGTGCTCCTCCTCACCCATCCTCTGCTCCCATAGCTGGGATGGCACCAGCACATCTCCTGACAGATTCTCCTCCCTTTGCAGCACGCACACACAATGTTTCAAGCCAACATTAAAACAGGATTGCAAAGTCAAAGAACACGTACCTGGATGTGCACGGCAGCCAGGCCAGATGCAGCCTCCCCATGGAAGGGTCTCCTCTGCACGGTTCCTGCAGGGCTCTGCTCCTTAAATAGCCCACACTCACCGTGGGGGCCCCGTCACAGTGGGCATCTCCACAGCGACCGCCACCGCTTTGTGACGGCGGCAGCATCGTGACCATGGCCACTGGGTACCCAGGGGTGCTCCAGGAGTCACCACGGGGGACCAGCCTCTGCACAGCCGGCTCGGGGAGGTCCCTCACCGGCTGCTCTACTCCAGTGCCTTTGGTGCAGAGGTGGAGCATGCGAGGGGTCACAGCTCAACCTGGGCAATGGAACAGGGCGTCACGGCCACCTACGAGAAGTGGAGAATGATCGACATTTGCACAGCAGAGAATCATGGAACCCCAGACTGGGTTGGGGTGAAGGGACCTTAAAGCTCATCCAGCTGCAACCCTGCCATGGGCAGGGACACCCTCCACTCAAGCTTGCTCCAAGCCCCTCTGTCTAACCTGGCCGAACACTGCCAGGGATGGGGCAGCCACAGCTTCTCTGGGCACCCTGTGCCAGTGTCCGCCACACTCACAGGGAAGAACTTGTAAGATCTCCTCTCAGTCGCCCCTCTCTGTCAGGTTAAAGCCGTTCCCCCTTGCCCAGTCCCCACAGGCCCTTGCTCTCCCCACAAAAAATGAGGGCAGAACACAGGATTTAAGGCAGCAGCAGCACTCAGCTGCCAGCTCAGCCAGCACGATTCGCACACCGAGTCCAAAGCAACCACTCTGGGGAAGTCAGTTGAGGTGCTCTTGGCAACTCCTAAAGCTCCCCAAGATCGCCATGGCCACCCACCTCGTTCCACGCTCCTGTGTCCACAGGCGTCACTGTCACCGAGACACCAAGATGGAAACCAGCAGAGGAGCTGCTCTTGCCTCCTCCACCGGTAGCTGGTGTTCCGTGGGGCAGCTGTTGCCTCCCGGTTGCTTTGGTGAAGGGTTCCGTGGGGTTCCATGGCCGCACACCTGAACAGGGGGAGTTCCAGAATCAGCCACCCCTGAGGTGGTCATTGTGATGCATGAGCTCTGACTGGGTCCACGGGGTGCTCTGGAGCTGCTGCAGGCATCCTCTGGGATTCTCTAGGGGTATTCCCAGGGTGCCCTGGGGTGCTTTAAGGGTCACCACAGCCAAACTCCGGCCCAAACCCGGTTCCCAGCACCCCATACTCCCAGGCCACGCGCAGCCCCACAGCCCAGAACTGTACCCACTCCCCGCGTTCCCCAGCACCCCGGGAGCGCCCGGCCCCACTGCCCAGAGCCATGGGGGTCCGCAGACCCCCAGCCCCACTCCCCGGCTCTGCGCCCCCCAGACCCGCGCTGCCCACTCACCTCCTCCCGCTCCCGCTCTGCTGCTTTGGGCACAGAGTCAGTGGGGAGAAGGAAAAGGGGACAGGAGGGACACGGGGGGCACAGCCCCAAAGGCAGCAGCGGTGCGTCACAGAGCACAGCCACACAAACACCATGAGGGCTTGGGGGGCCTGGGCGATTCTGAGGGGGTCCCCAAACAGGAAACATGGGGGCAATGTTGGGGGTTCTACGGGGATCTGTGAGGGTTCAGAGGGGTTTATGGGGTCTATGTGGTGTCTATGGCTGCTCTACAGAGGTCTACAGCAGTCTATAGGGGTCTATGGGGATCTATGGCTGATATAAGGAAAGCAAGTGCCTGGAAAACACGGGGTTAAAATGCTTTGAAGTTACGTCTAAGATAGAGAATTCGGTTTGTGTTGTAAGTCTGCGGTGTGATAACAGAATTTAGTAGTCTTACTAACAAGAGTGAATTTCCATCCTTCTAAGAAGTGAATTCTTTCTTACTATCCTTCTCATTTATCAGTTAGTTTGGAGACAGTGACTCCCAAACATCTACTAGCTTGGGATACTGCTTGTCTGCCCATGCTGTCCTGCTTGCAATACATTTTGTACAAAGGTCACGCTGCTCTAAATACTTGCCAGCTCTCAGAAACTTGCAGATATGGCTGCTTTCAGCTTATTGTGATTCCTGGGGCATCCAACTGTGCCAAAGGTGAAAAGGGCACCCTCAGGAAGACTGCTTACTTCATCTTGAACACCCCTGCCCACATGAGGAAGACTGCTTACTTCATCATGAAGACCCCTGCCCACGACCATCGGAGGGCAGTTCGCAAGCGCCAAAGGGGAGGAGACTTATGATAAGGAGTACCTAAACTAATTGTAATACCCCCACCGCTCCCTCGGCAACCTAATGAATATGCACGTTTGTGTGTAATAAATATCTGCTTGCTTAACCCCTCGGTGTGCAAGTTAGGAGGAGCGATTCCCCTTGCACCCAGTGCCGCAATAAACATACCTGCTTTATAAATCTCCTTGAGTTGTAGAGTCTGAGCCCCTGCTTCATGGGGGCCTACGCCGTCTACGTGGTGACCCCGGGGAGTCTGTCGGGGTCTATAGGAGGTGTGTGTGGGGGGGAATGGTTGTGGGATGAGAGCAGTCTGATTGGTCACTACTGCCGCCCGTCATCGCCCATGACCAATCAACACCCGAGGCTCAGGAGGAGCAGGCAGGAAGGGCGCGGTCTGGAAACCGCCTGCGGGGCATGATGGGAGTTGTAGTCCTTCTGCCACCGCCATCTTGTGCCATGGGCAACCTCCATTTTGCCGCTGTCGGGGGGAGGGGAGGGGGAGGGGTGACCCACAAGTGCCCCCGCAATGACCCCAGAAACCCACAACTGCTCCGCCAGTCATCCCCAGACTGACAACTGCCCCCCAAGTGACCCCAGACCCACAACTGCTGGGTACACAGGTGTTCTGCTGACAGGCAGGGTACTCAACAGGATGATTACGCACTAGCTGTGTAACATGCACGGTGCATTAAGCAAGCACACTAAAGCAAACCAGCACAGCAAAGCCAAGTGGGTGGATATTCTATACCGTAAATAAGTACAATAAAACAAATTGTGTATCTGACAAGCGAGATTCCACCAGAGCTGAGAATAATGAGTCTGCTCTTTTGATTGAAGAAAGGAAAATTGCTCAAGGTCTGCAATGACTGTGTAAAATATAGTTGAACAATAACATATAGTGTGTGGTAAACGTAGCAAGGCCCGTACATGAAGCTTGGGTAATCACAAATTACAGATGTTCCTCTGTCTTTGAGAAACTACAGAAGCCCCTTATCTATGAGACTGTAAATTTACAAATGCAAAAGAATTCGCATGTACAAGGAAAATTACTCAAGGTCTGCAATGACTGTGTAAACTATAGTTGAACAATAACATATAGTGTATTCTTGGTAAGTATGTAACCACAGGAAAAGATAAATCCAAGTATCCTTGAGCATAGAGTCCGGGAGGATACCTAGTGTCTGGTAAGGTACTGATAATAACCGCAAAACTCTGCTTAATTAGCCAAATTTAGGACATAACAGCTGGATGACAACTGCGCATGCGGCAGACAGAAGGGTAAAAGAGTTCAACTGAAAAGAGTCTGCCTAAAATTCTCTATCAATCTTAGAAAGCTGTTCTCAATCTCAACTTACCATGCTGCTCAGAGTCTACCTCTAGAACGCTGCTCTCAGTCTATGTCACAATGCAGTTCTCATTCTATCTTAGAATTCTGCTGTCAGTCTATGTCACAATGCAGCCCTCAGTCTCTTAGAATTCTGATCTCAGTCTGTGTCACAATGCAGCTCTCAGTCTCTCTTGGAACGCTGCTCTCAGTCTGTCTTAGAACGCTGTTTCTCTGTCTGTCCGACAATGCTGCTCTCAGTCTGTCCTGGAATGCTGCTCTCAGTCGTCCTGGAATGCTGCTCTCAGTCGGTCCTGGACTGCTGCGCTCAGTCGGTTTTGGAATGCTGCTCTCAGTCGGTCCTGGAATGCTGCTCTCAGTCGGTGCTGGAATGCTGCTCTCAGTCGGTCCTGGAATCCTGCTCTCAGTCGGTCCTGGAATGCTGCACTCTGTTTGTACTAGAATGCTGCTCTCTGTCTGTACAGAAAGCTGCTCACAGACTGTCTTAGAATACTGCTCTCCTCTGTGTTAGAATGATACTCTCACTCTGCCTAAGAATTCTCTATCAATCTTAGAATGCTGTTCTCAATCTCACTTACCATGCTGCTCTCAGTGTGTCTAAGAATTCTGCTCTCAGTGTATATCACAATGCAGTTCTCATTCTTTCTTAGAATTCTGCTGTCAGTCTATGTCATAAGCAGCTCTCAATCTGTCTTAGAATGCTGCTCTAACTCTGTCTTAGAATGAAACTCTCAGTCTGCTTAAAAATTCTCTATCAATCTTAGAACGCTCTTCTCAATCTCACTTACCATGCTGCTCTCAGTGTGTCTTAGAATTCTGACCGCAGTCTGTGTCACAATGCAGCTCTCAGTCTGTCATGGAACGCTGCTCTCTGTCAGTATTAGAATGCTGCTCTCTGTCTCTCTGCAATGCTACTCTAGATCTGTCTCAGAATGCTGCTCTCTGTCTGTCCTAGAATGCTGCTCTCTGTCTCTCCTACAATGCTGCTCTAAGTCTGTCTTAGAATGCTGCCTCAGATCTATTAGAATATGCTCTTGGACTGCGTTCAAATGCTTCCCTCAGTCTGTCTAAAAACTGCTCTCAGTCTGTCCTAGAATGCTGCTCACAGACGATCTTAGAATACTGCTCTCACTCTGTGTTAGAATGATACTCTCAATCTGCCTAAAAATTCTCTATCAATCTTAGAAAGCTGTTCTCAATCTCAACTTACCATGCTGCTCAGAGTCTACCTCTAGAATGCTGCTCTCAGTCTATGTCACAATGCAGATTCATTTGTCTTAGAATTCTGCTGTCAGTCTATGTCACAATGCAGCCCTCAGTCTCTTAGAATTCTGATCTCAGTCTGTGTCACAATGCAGCTCTCAGTCTCTCTTGGAACGCTGCTCTCAGTCTGTCTTAGAACGCTGTTCTCTGTCTGTCCTGGAAGTGCTCTCAGTCTGTCCTGAATGCTGCTCTCAGTCTGTCTTCGAATGCTGCTCTCAGTCTGTCCTGGAATGCTGCTCTCACACTGTCTTAGAATGCTGCTCTCAGAGTGTCCTAGAATGCTGCTCTCAGTCTGTCTTCGAATGCTGCTCTCAGTCTGTCCTAGAATGCTGCTCTCAGTCTGACTTAGAATGCTGCTCTCTGTCTGTCCTACAATGCTATTCTAAGTCTGTCTTAGCATGCAGCCCTCAGTGTCTTGTCGAATACTGCTCTTGGACTGCCTTCAAATGCTTCCCTCAGTCTGTTCTACAATGCTTTCCTCAATCTGTCCGACAATGCTTCTCTCAGTTTGTTCTAGAATGCTTCTCTCATTCTGTCCTAGAAAGCTTCTCTCAGTCTGTCCTATAAAGCTGCTCTCAGTCTGTATTAGAAAGCTGCTCTCAGTCTGTCCTGGAATGCTGCTCTCAGTCGGTCCTGGAATGCTGCTCTCAGTCGGTCCTGGAATGCTGCTCTCAGTCTGTCCTGGAATGCTGCTCTCAGTCTGTCCTGGAATGCTGCTCTCAGTCTGTCCTGGAATGCTGCTCTCAGTATATGTCACAAGGCAGTTCTCATTCTGCCTTAGAATTCTGCTGTCAGTCTATGTCACAATGCAGCTCTCAGTCTGTCTTGGAACGCTGCTCTAAGTCTGTCTTAGAATGCTGCTCTCAGTCTGTCCTAAAATGCTGCTCTGAGTCTGTCTTAGAATGCTGCTCTCGTCTGTCCTAGAATGCTGCTCGCAGTCAGCCTTAGAATACTGCTCAACCTATGTCACAATGCAGCTCTCAGTCTCTCTTAAAATTCTGATCTCAGTCTGTGTCACAATGAAGCTCTCAGTCTGTCTTGGAACGCGGCACTCTGTCTGTCCTAGAATGCTGCTCTCAGTCTGCCTCAGAATGCTGCTCTCAGTCTGCCTTAGAAGGCTCCTCTCAATTTGCCTTAGAATGATACTCTCAGTCTGCCTAAAAATTCTCTATCATCTTAGAACGCTCTTCCCAATCTCGCTTACCATGCTGCTCGCAGTCTGCCTTAGAATACTGCTCTCAGTCTATGTCACAATGCCGTTCTCAGTCTCTCTTAGAATTCTGATCTCAGGCTGTGTCACAATGAAGCTCTCAGTCTACCTTGGAACGCTCCTCTCTGTCTGTCCGACAATGCTACTCTAAGTGTGTAATGGAATGCTGCTCTCAGTCGGTCCTGGAATGCTGCTCTCAGTCGGGCCTGGAATGCTGCTCTCAGTCGGTCCTGGAATGCTGCTCTCAGTCAGTCCTGGAATGCTGCTCTCAGTCTGTCCTGGAATGCTGCTCTCAGTCTGCACTGGAATGCGGCTCTCAGTATATGTCACAATGCAGTTCTCATTCTGCCTTAGAATTCTGCTGTCAGTCTATGTCACAATGCAGCTCTCAGTCTGTCTTGGAACGCTGCTCTCAGTCTGTCCTGGAATGCTGCTCTCAGTCTGTCCTGGAATGCTGCTCTCAGTCTGTCTTAGAATGCTGCTCTCAGTCTGTCCTAAAATGCTGCTCTGAGTCTGTCTTAGAATGCTGCTCTCTGTCTGTCCTAGAATGCTGCTCGCAGTCTGCCTTAGAATACTGCTCAACCTATTTCACAATGCAGCTCTCAGTCTCTCTTAGAATTCTGATCTCAGTCTGTGTCACAATGAAGCTCTCAGTCTGTCTTGGAACGCGGCACTCTGTCTGTCCTAGAATGCTGCTCTCAGTCTGCCTTAGAACGCTGCTCTCTGTCCTACAATGCTACACTATGTCAGTCTTAGAATGCCGCTCTCAGTCTGTCCTAGAATGCTGCACTCTGTACTAGAATGCTGCTGTCAGTCTGCCTCAGAATGCTGCTCTCAGTCTGCCTTAGAAGGCTCCTCTCAGTTTGCCTTAGAATGATACTCTCAGTCTGCCTAAAAATTCTCTATCAATCTTAGAACGCTCTTCCCAATCTCACTTACCATGCTGCTCGCAGTCTACCTTAGAATACTGCTCTCAGTCTATGTCACAATGCCGTTCTCAGTCTCTCTTAGAATTCTGATCTCAGGCTGTGTCACAATGAAGCTCTCAGTCTACCTTGGAACGCTCCTCTCTGTCTGTCCAACAATGCTACTCTAAGTCTGTCCTAGAATGCTGCTCTCAGTCTGTCCTAGAATGCTGCTCTCAGTCAGTCCTGGAATGCTGCTCTCAGTCGGTCCTGGTATGCGGCTCTCAGTCGGTGCTGGAATGCTGCTCTAAGTCTGTCCTGGAATGCTGCTCTCAGCCTGTCCTGGAATGCTGCTCTCAGTCTGTCCTGGAATGCTGCTCTCAGTCTGTCCTGGAATGCTGCTCTCAGTCTGTCCTGGAATGCTGCTCTCAGTATATGTCACAATGCAGTTCTCATTCTGCCTTAGAATTCTGCTGTCAGTCTATGTCACAATGCAGCTCTCAGTCTGTCTTAGAATGCTGCTCTCAGTCTGTCCTAAAATGCTGCTCGCAGTCTGCCTTAGAATGCTGCTCTCTGTCTGTCCTAGTACGCTGCTCGCAGTCTGCCTTAGAATACTGCTCAACCTATGTCACAATGCAGCTCTCAGTCTCTCTTAGAATTCTGATCTCAGTCTGTGTCACAATGAAGCTCTCAGTCTGTCTTGGAACGCGGCACTCTGTCTGTCCTAGAATGCTGCTCTCAGTCTGCCTTAGAACGCTGCACTCTGTCCTAGAATGCTGCTGTCAGTCTGCCTCAGAATGCTGCTCTCAGTCTGCCTTAGAAGGCTCCTCTCAGTTTGCCTTAGAATGATACTCTCAGTCTGCCTAAAAATTCTCTATCAATCTTAGAACGCTCTTCCCAATCTCACTTACCATGCTGCTCGCAGTCTACCTTAGAATACTGCTCTCAGTCTATGTCACAATGCCGTTCTCAGTCTCTCTTAGAATTCTGATCTCAGTCTATGTCACAATGCAGCTCTCAGTCTACCTTGGAATGCCCCTCTCTGTCTGTCCGACAATGCTACTCTAAGTCTGTCCTAGAATGCTGCTCTCAGTCTGTCCTAGAATGCTGCACTCTGTCTGTACTAGAATGCTGCTCTCTGTCTGTACCAGAAAGCTGCTCACAGACCGTCTTAGAATACTGCTCTCACTCTGTGTTAGAATGATACTCTCACTCTGCCTAAAAATTCTCTATCAATCTTAGAATGCTGTTCTCAATCTCACTTACCATGCTGCTCTCAGTGTGTCTAAGAATTCTGCTCTCAGTGTATGTCACAATGCAGTTCTCATTCTTTCTTAGAATTCTGCTGTCAGTCTATGTCATAATGCAGCTCTCAATCTGTCTTAGAATGCTGCTCTAACTCTGTCTTAGAATGAAACTCTCAGTCTGCTTAAAAATTCTCTATCAATCTTAGAACGCTCTTCTCAATCTCACTTACCATGCTGCTCTCAGTGTGTCTTAGAATTCTGACCGCAGTCTGTGTCACAATGCAGCTCTCAGTCTGTCATGGAACGCTACTCTCTGTCAGTATTAGAATGCTGCTCTCTGTCTCTCTCGCAATGCTACTCTAGATCTGTCTCAGAATGCTGCTCTCTGTCTCTCCTACAATGCTGCTCTAAGTCTGTCTTAGAATGCTGCCCTCAGTCTCTATTAGAATACTGCCCTTGGACTGCGTTCAAATGCTTCCCTCAGTCTGTCTAAAAAACTGCTCTCAGTCTGTCCTAGAATGCTGCTCACAGACGATCTTAGAATACTGCTCTCACTCTGTGTTAGAATGATACTCTCAATCTGCCTAAAAATTCTCTATCAATCTTAGAACGCTGTTCTCAATCTCAACTTACCTTGCTGCTCAGAGTCTACCTCTAGAATGCTGCTCTCAGTCTATGTCACAATGCAGATCTCATTCTGTCTTAGAATTCTGCTGTCAGTCTATGTCACAATGCAGCCCTCAGTCCTCTTAGAATTCTGATCTCAGTCTGTGTCACAATGCAGCTCTCAGTCTCTCTTGGAACGCTGCTCTCAGTCTGACTTAGAACAGCTGTTCTCTGTCTGTCCGACAATGCTGCTCTCAGTCTGTCCTGGAATGCTGCTCTCAGTCGGTCCTGGAATGCATGCTCTCAGTCGGTCCTGAATGCTGCTCTCAGTCGGTCTGAAATTTGCTGCTCTCAGTCTGTCCTGGAATGCTGCACTCTGTCTGTACTAGAATGCTGCTCTCTGTCTGTACCAGAAAGCTGCTCACAGACCGTCTTAGAATACTGCTCTCACTCTGTGTTAGAATGATACTCTCAATCTGCCTAAAAATTCTCTGTCAATATTAGAACGCTGTTCTCAATCTCAACTTACCATGCTGCTCAGAGTCTACCTTAGAATACTGGTCAGTCTATGTCACAATACAGCTCATACTCTGTCTTAGAATTCTGATCTCAGTCTGTGTCACAATGCAGCTCTCAGGCTGTCTTAGAACGCTGCTCTCTGTCTGTCCTAGAATGCTTCTCTCAGTATGTCTTAGAATGCTGCTCTAAGTCTCTCCTAGAATGCTGCTCTTAGTCTGCCATATAATTCTTCTGTCTATTTTAGAAAACTATTCTCAGTCTCACTTGCTATGCTGCTCTCTGTCTGTCTTAGAATGCTGCTCTCAGTCTGCCATAAAACTCTTCTACGTATCTTAGAATGCTACTCTCAGTCTCACTCACCATGCTGTTCTCAGTCTGACTTAGAATGCTGCTCCCAGTCTTAGAATTCTGGTCTATGTCTGTCTTTGAATGGTGCTCTCAGTCTGTCCTGGAATGCTAATCTCTGTCTCTCTTAGAATGCTGCTCTGAGACTGTCCTCGTATGCTTCTCTCAGTCTGTCTAAGAAAGCTGTTCGCAGTCTGCCTTAGAATGCTGCTCTCAGTCTTCCTCAAAATGCTGCTCTCAGGCTGCGTTAAGAATGCGGCTCTCAGTCTATGTCATAATGTACCTCTCAGTCTCTTTTAGAAAGCTCCTCTAAGTCTGTGTTAGAATGATGCCCGCAGTCTGCCTTAAAATTCTCTATCTATCTTAGGACGCTATTCTCAATCTCACTTATCATGCTGCTCTCTGTCTGCCTTAGAATACAGCTCAGTCTATGTCACAATGTAGCTCACAGTCTCTCTTAGAATTCTGATCTCAGTCTGTGTCACTATGAAGCTCTCAGTCTGTCACAGAATGCCGATCTCAGACTGTTCAAATGCTTCTCTCAGTCTGTCTTAGAATGCAGCTCTCACTCTATCTTAGAATGCTTCTCCCAGTCATAGAATTATGTTTTATATCTGTTTTAGAATGCTATACTCAGGCTCATCATGCTTCCCTCAGTCTGTCTTAGAATGCAGCTCCCAGTCTTCGAATACTGCTCTCAGCCTTAGATTGCTGCTCTCAGTCTCTCTTACAATGCTGCTCTCAGTCCCTCTTAGAATCCTGCTCTCAGTCTTAGAATGCTGCTGACAGACTGTCTTCAAATGCTTCTTTCAGTCTGTCTATGAAAGCTGCTCCCAGTCTGTCTTCGAATGCTGCTCTCTGTCTGTCTTAGGATGCTGCACTCTGTCTCAGAATGCTGCTCTCAGTCTGCCATAAAATTTTCTATCTATCCTAGAATGCTATTCTCAGTCTTACTTATCATGCTGCTCGCAGTCTATCTTAGAATGCTGCTCCCAGTCTTTGAGTTATGACTATGTCTGTCTTAGAACGCTGCTCTCAGTCTGTCTTCCAATGCGACTCTCAGTCCCACTTACCATGGTGCTCTCAGTCTTAGAACGCTGTCAGTGTACCTTAGAATGCTGCTCCCAGGCTTAGAATTCTGTTCTGTCTGTCTTAGAATGCTGCTCTCAGTCTGTCTTAGAATGCTGCTCTCAGTCTGCCATAAAATATTTCTATCTATCAGAGAATGCTATCCTCAGTCTCACTTACCATGCTGCTGGGAATGTCCCCAAGCTCTGCACGGGGCAGAGGAATTTGAGGGACCACCAGAGCCTTCAAACAGGGGCTACAGCCACCAGAGACAACCCCACAGATAACTGGGGAGGGGGAACAGGAGATATAGGGAGACCCTGAAGCTTTTGGGAATGCAGCTGGGGGCTCCCCTAAATCATACCTGTGAGGATGCTGATGGTGAGCTAAACCATCTGCCCAGGCGGGGGATGAAAATAAAAGGAGGTTCCTGGGAACTGGGGTGACCCCCTTGAACTCCCGCAGGCTCTGACTGGGAGGCAGAAGTTCTCCCGCCCTGACATCTTCTCAGCACCTCTGACACCAGCAGCTCCCGCACACAGAAGGCGCCTGCTTCGCGCCCAGCACCTCTGCAGGCAGAGCTCAGCTCCAAGCACATGAGCAAACCCAGTGCCTCCTCCTCACCCATCCTCTGCTCCCACAGCTGGGATGGCACCAGCACATCTCCTGACAGATTCTCCTCCCTTTGCAGCACGCACACACAATGCCTTTCAAGCCACCAGTAAACCAGGATTGCAAAGTCAAAGAACACGTACCTGGATGTGCACGGCAGCCAGGCCAGATGCAGCCTCCCCGTGGAAGGGTCTCCTCTGCACCAGTTCCTGCAGGGCTCTGCTCCTTAAATAGCCCACACTCACCGTGGGGCCCCGTCACAGTGGGCATCTCCACAGCGACCACCACCGCTTTGTGACGGCGGCAGCATCGTGACCATGGCCACCGGGTACCCAGGGGTGCTCCAGAAGTAACCACGGGGGACCAGCCTCTGCACAGCCGGCTCGGGGAGGTCCCTCACGGGCTGCTCTACCCCAGTGCCTTTGGTGCAGAGGTGGAGCATGCGAGGGGTCACAGCTCAACCTGGGCAATGGAACAGGGCGTCACGGCCACCTACAAGAAGTGGAGAATGATCGACATTTGCACAGCAGAGAATCATGGAACCCCAGACTGGGTTGGGGTGAAGGGACCTTAAAGCTCATCCAGCTGCAACCCTGCCATGGGCAGGGACACCCTCCACTCAAGCAGCTTGCTCCAAGCCCCTCTGTCTAACCTGGCCTTGAACACTGCCAGGGATGGGGCAGCCACAGCTTCTCTGGGCACCCTGTGCCAGTGTCCCGCCACACTCACAGGGAAGAACTTGTAAGATCTCCTCTCAGTCGCCCCTCTCTGTCAGGTTAAAGCCGTTCCCCCTTGCCCAGTCCCATCCCCACAGGCCCTTGCTCTCCCCACAAAAAATGAGGGCAGAACACAGGATTTAAGGCAGCAGCAGCACTCAGCTGCCAGCTCAGCCAGCACGATTCGCACACCGAGTCCAAAGCAACCACTCTGGGGAAGTCAGTTGAGGTGCTCTTGGCAACTCCTAAAGCTCCCCAAGATCGCCATGGCCACCCACCTCGTTCCACGCTCCTGTGTCCACAGGCGTCACTGTCACCGAGACACCAAGATGGAAACCAGCAGAGGAGCTGCTCTTGCCTCCTCCACCGGTAGCTGGTGTTCTGTGGGGCAGCTGTTGCCTCCCGGTTGCTTTGGTGAAGGGTTCCGTGGGGTTCCATGGCCTCGCACACCTGAACAGGGGGAGTTCCAGAATCAGCCACCCCTGAGGTGGTCATTGTGATGCATGAGCTCTGACTGGGTCCACGGGGTGCTCTGGAGCTGCTGCAGGCATCCTCTGGGATTCTCTAGGGGTATTCCCAGGGTGCCCTGGGGGTGCTTTAAGGGTCACCACAGCCAAACTCCGGCCCAAACCCGGTTCCCAGCACCCCATACTCCCAGGCCACGCGCAGCCCCACAGCCCAGAACTCGTACCCACTCCCCGCGTTCCCCAGCACCCCGGGAGCGCCCGGCCCCACTGCCCAGAGCCATGGGGGTCCGCAGTCCCCCAGGCCCACTCCCCGGCCTCTGCAGCGCCCCCCAGACCCGCGCTGCACCCACTCATCCTCCTCCTGCTCTCGCTCTGCTGCTTTGGGCACAGAGTCAGTGGGGAGAAGGAAAAGGGGACAGGAGGGACACGGGGGGCACAGCCCCAAAGGCAGCAGCGGTGCTGTCACAGACCACAGCCACACAAACACCATGAGGGCTTGGGGGGCCTGGGGCGATTCTGAGGGGGTCCCCAAACAGGAAACATGGGGGCAATGTTGGGGGTTCTATGGGGATCTGTGAGGGTTCAGAGGGGTTTATGGGGTCTATGTGGTGTCTATGGCTGCTCTACAGAGGTCTACAGCAGTCTATAGGGGTCTATGGGGATCTATGGCTGATATAAGGAAAGCAAGTGCCTGGAAAACACGGGGTTAAAATGCTTTGAAGTTACGTCTAAGATAGAGAATTCGGTTTGTGTTGTAAGTCTGCGGTGTGATAACAGAATTTAGTAGTCTTACTAACAAGAGTGAATTTCCATCCTTCTAAGAAGTGAATTCTTTCTTACTATCCTTCTCATTTATCAGTTAGTTTGGAGACAGTGACTCCCAAACATCTACTAGCTTGGGATACTGCTTGTCTGCCCATGCTGTCCTGCTTGCAATACATTTTGTACAAAGGTCACGCTGCTCTAAATACTTGCCAGCTCTCAGAAACTTGCAGATATGGCTGCTTTCAGCTTATTGTGATTCCTGGGGCATCTGACTGTGCCAAAGGTGAAAAGGGCACCCTCAGGAAGACTGCTTACTTCATCTTCAACACCCCTGCCCACATGAGGAAGACTGCTTACTTCATCATGAAGACCCCTGCCCACGACCATCGGAGGGCAGTTCGCAAGCGCCAAAGGGGAGGAGACTTATGATAAGGAGTACCTAAACTAATTGTAATACCCCCACCCCTCCCTCGGCAACCTAATGAATATGCACGTTTGTGTGTAATAAATATCTGCTTGCTTAACCCCTCGGTGTGCAAGTTAGGAGGAGCGATTCCCCTTGCACCCAGTGCCGTAATAAACATACCTGCTTTATAAATCTCCTTGAGTTGTAGAGTCTGAGCCCCTGCTTCATGGGGGCCTACGGTGTCTACGTGGCGACTCCGAGGAGCCTGTCGGCGCCTATAGGAGGTGTGTGTGGGGGGGGTAATGGTTGTGGGATGAGAGCAGTCTGATTGGTCGCTACTGCCGCCCGTCATCGCCCATGACCAATCAACACCCGAGGCTCAGGAGGAGCAGGCAGGAAGGGCGCGGTCTGGAAACCGCCTGCGGGGCATGATGGGAGTTGTAGTCTTTCTGCCACCGCCATCTTGTGCCATGGGCAACCTCCATTTTGCCACTGTCGGGGGGAGGGGAGGGGGAGGGTGACCCACAAGTGCCCCCGCAATGACCCCAGAAACCCACAACTGCTCCGCCAGTCATCCCCAGACTGACAACTGCCCCCAAGTGACCCCCAGACCCACGACTGCTGGGTACACAGGTGTTCTGCTGACAGGCAGGGTACTCAACAAGATGATTACACACTACCTGTGTAACATGCACAGTGCATTAAGCAAGCACACTAAAGCAAACCAGCACAGCAAAGCCAAGTGGGTGGATATTTCTATACCGTAAATAAGTACAATAAAACAAATTGTGTATCTGACAAGCGAGATTCCACCAGAGCTGAGAATAATGAGTCTGCTCTTTTGATTGAAGAAAGGAAAATTGCTCAAGGTCTGCAATGACTGTAAAATATAGTTGAACAATAACATATAGTGTGTGGTAAACGTAGCAAGGCCCGTACATGAAGCTTGGGTAATCACAAATTACAGATGTTCCTCTGTCTTTGAGAAACTACAGAAGCCCCTTATCTATGAGACTGTAAATTTACAAATGCAAAAGAATTCGCATGTACAAGGAAAATTACTCAAGGTCTGCAATGACTGTGTAAACTATAGTTGAACAATAACATATAGTGTATTCTTGGTAAGTATGTAACCACAGGAAAAGATAAATCCAAGTATCCTTGAGCATAGAGTCCGGGAGGATACCTAGTGTCTGGTAAGGTACTGATAATAACCGCAAAACTCTGCTTAATTAGCCAAATTTAGGACATAACAGCTGGATGACAACTGCGCATGCGGCAGACAGAAGGGGTAAAAGAGTTCAACTGAAAAAGTCTGTATAAAGGTCACTGAGGAAGACTCTTACTTCATCCCGAGACCCTTCGCCCAAGACCACCAGGAGACAGTGCGCATGCGGAAAAGACCTGCAGAACTAATTATCAGTACGAAGCGGCAGCAAAATTACATATTACACCACCCTAATGAATATGCATGTATAAGCTCTATAAAAGGAGTGACTCTATCATCCTCTGTGTGCGTGTTGGTGGAGCGGAGACTCCCCGCGCACCCAGCGCTGCTTTGCTTACTGCCTTTTTGTATTAGCTTACAATAAATTGACTTTGTAATTTGGACTCTGGCCCTTTATAACAAATTGGTGACCCCGACGTGATATCTGAGTGGTCTCTCGGATTGGGTCTCACAGGTTGTTACTGTGGCTCAGAGGAAGATACTAATTGGGGTGGATCTCCAGATATCAACAAACAAAGAAGAAGTAATAAGCAAAGGAATTGGATCTCCTGGATAGGGAAGGAAACTGCAGTTAAATTTACCCGTAATTCTGGTGCACAAAGACCTGAACGAAGACGACAGAGCCGTAATTTTACGGGATACCGTTCGGTTGGGTGGGATTCGGTTGCCTGAATATGTGACTGTCCACATTGTCCTCGTTGTCTCCACTGTCCCGATTGTCTCCATTGTCCCTATTGTCCCCATTGTAATCATTTCCCCCATTGTCACCACTGTCACCATTGTCACCATTGTTCCCTTTCTCCTTATCCCAGTTGTCCCCATTGTCCTCATTGTCTTCATTGTCCTCATTGTCCCGATTGTCTCCATTGTTCTCACTGTGCTCGTTGTCCTCATTATCCCCATTGTCTCCATTGTCTCCATTGTCTCGATTCTCCTTATTGTCTCCATTGTCCTCCTTCTCCCCATTCTCCTTATTGCCCCCATTATCTCCATTGTCCCCACTGTCCTCATAACCTTCATTCTCCCGATTCTCCTCATTGAACCCATTGTCCTCATTTTCCCTATTGTCTCCATTGTGGAAATTGTCTCCATTATCCTCATTGTCATAATCGTCAACATTATCTCCATTGTCCCCATAGTCTCCACTGTCCTTATTGACCCCATTGTCCACATTGTTACCACTGTTCCCATCTACCCATTGTCCCATTGTCCCAATTGTCCCCCTCATATCCATTGTCCCCATTCCCCTCATGACCTCCATTGTCCCCATTTTAAACATTGTCCCTATTGTCCACACTGTCCCACATTGTATCCATTGTCTCCGTTGTCCCCATTGTCCCCATTGTGCAATTTGTCCCCATTGTCCTCATTGTCAACACTGTCAGCATTGTCTCCTTAGTCTCCATTGTCCCCATTTTCTCCACTGTTCTCATTGATCCCACTGTCCAGATTGTCTCCATTGTCCTCATTGAACCTATTGCCCTCATTATCTCTATTTGTCTCCATTGTCCTCATTGACCCTATTGTCCTCATTATCCCCACTGTCCCAATTGCCTCCATTGGCCCTATTGTCCTTATTGTCTCCATTATCCTCATTGTCCCAATTGTCCTCATTGTCCGCTTTATCCCCATTATCTCCATTCTCCCCATCGTCATCATTCAAACCATTGTCCTCATTGTTTCATTTGTCCCCATTGTCTCCATTGTCCCCATTGTTCCCACTGTCCCCATTTTCTCCATTGTCCTGAATGTCTCCATTTTCCTCCATATCCCAGTTTCCCCCATAGTCCTGATAGTCCTCATTCTCTCCATTGTTCCCATTGTCCTTATTGTCCCAATTGTCCTCATTGTCCCCATTCTCTCTATTGTCCCCATTATCCCCATTGTACCACTATCCCGACTGTCCTGATTGTCCCCATTGTCTCATTTGTCTCCATAGTCCCAATTGTTCCCATTATCCTTATTATATGAGGATATGCCTCATATAATGTTGTGTTGCTAATGTTAATGTTAATGTTAATGTTAATGTTAATGTTGTTAATGTTATGATATTTCTCATATAATGTCAATCTTATTCCTCTTTGTATGTTTTTCGCATTGGAAAGGAGCAAGGTCCAAACAACCGTCCCAATTCCAACTTACTCTCCTGTTGCAGAAAGGTGAACAAAGGTGGAGATAAGCGCTGCTGCTTTCATTTCATTTGGACCTCCCTTGCTCAAGTCTGGTTCCCATGTCTTTCATGGAAACAGCTTTAGCTCCATACACCAATGCTACATGGTAGCACTGAGTCCCAGGGAAGCCTCTCCACCCTAAGGGCACATGGGAGCCAGGCTCTTGTTTCATTGCAGCCATCTGAACAGGTACACGATGTCCTGCAAAGGGCTAAAGCAAGACAGCCATCGCTTAAGCTTATCTCAGCCTCTGTACGCTGTAAGAATATACCTGTCGAACAGGTGCCAGGCAAGACTCATCATCATTTGCATGGTCTTAATCATGTCACACACTTCAAGAATGACAAATTGTATTTGGATGCAGTGACATTTTATAATACAAAACTCCAGATGTTGGGAACTTCTCATTAGGACCTGGAAACCTGTCTGCGCTGCGTTTCCTTCTGTAACCAACCCTTTAATCCTCCAGGCACATATTTCACACTCATCATCGATGCACACATTGCCAATTCAGCAGGCCAGGGGCTGCTTAGTCCGTGCTCTGTGTGGGGTTGAGCCCATCTCCTTGGCAGGGTTGCTCAAGACAGTGGTCGAGGCCTGGGGCAGTTTTCAGGCAGACTCTCTTGGTCTGGGGCGTGGAGTATGGGGTGCGGTATATGGGAATGAGATATGGGGTATGGGGTGTGGGGTATGAGGTATGGGGTATGGGGACACCAGCCCCATGGAGCCCTCGCCCTTACCAGACTGTGCTCGTTGATGACGTGGAGGTGCCAGTGCCCAAGAGGGGGTCCCATAAGGGGCTCCCCACCCCCATGAACCTTGAGCTGGAGTGGGTGCTGGGCAAGATGCCACAAAAGGTGAGGGGGCACAGGGAACCTGTGGGGATATGGGGGAACATGGGCCACCCACTGTGGGCACCCCATGGGCTGACACCTTGTGGACATCCCTGTGGTGGCAGAGATCCCCCATTGGGAGTGGCAGCACCCAGTAGGGATGGGGATCACCATGAAGATGGGGACACCCAATGGGGATGGGGTCATCGTGGTAATGGGGACACCCAATTGGGATGGGGAGCACCATGATAATGGGGACACCCAATGGGGATGGGGATCACCATGATAATGGTGGCACCCAGTGGTGATGGGGTCACCGTGGGCATGGAGACACCCAATAAGATGGGGTCACTGTGGTCATGGGGACACCCAATGCCCCCCCCCATACCCCCCTGCAGGATGTTGTGATGCAGCAGGTGCGCTCTCCCCTCCATCTGCTGGAGCTGCCCCCTGGGGCTGCCAGCAGTGGCCAGCAAGCGTTACCTCACCAACAAGGTACCACGGGGCTCATCCTGAAACCGCGCAGCATCCCTGCCCCACCCCTGCCTGCCCCAACCCCTCCGTGCCCGCTGTGCCACAGGTGGACCTCTTGGTGATGGGGCTGGTGGCCCAGCAGCAGTGCGTGGGGCCCCTGCACATGCTGCTGCCCAACGTGGCCGTGGTGGCCCTGTCCCACTTGGACACCGTGGGTGCTGCCACGGAGATGGGGGAGCGGCCCATCAAGGGGCTACTGGAACCCAGTGCTGTTGCCCGCCTGGCCCTCACCAAGACCTTCGCCACCCTCATGTTCGCCCGCATCACCGACCTGTGTGTGAGTGGGGGCGGGGGGACCTCGGAGCCATGTTGGGGGAGGGAGATGCCACCACCACCACCACCAGCCCATGGCCAATGGGGAGCTCAACAGGGCCAGGACCCAGCTAAGGCACTTGAGGCTCCATGGTGCTCAACATGGCCACCAGATCGTTGTCACAAAGGTTCCATAGTGCCACTGTGGACACCAGGTCACTGTCACCCAGGAGCCATGGTCCCACCATGGCCATGGGTGCCACTATGACCACATCCCTATGAGAAGGGGCTATGCTCTTGTCACCAAGGCCGTGGCCACCCAATGGCCATTGAGGGTGATGACAGGAGGTGATGGAGGACAATGGTTTCCCCATCCCCATTGTTCCCATTGCCCCAATTGTTCCCATTGTCCCCATTGTCCCCATTGTCCTCATTGTCTCCACTGTCCCCATTGTCTCCATTGTCCCTATTGTCCCCATTGTAATCATTTTCCCCATTGTCCCCACTGTCCCCATTGTCACCATTGTCACCATTCTCCTTATCCCAATAGTCCCCATTGACCTCATAGTCTTCATTGTCCTCCTATTCCTGATAGTCTCCATTGTCCTCGTTGTCCCCATTATCCCCATTGTCTTCATTGTCTCCATTGTCTCGATTCTCCTTATTGTCTCCACTGTCCTCTTTCTCCCCATTGTCCTTATTGCCCCCATTTTCTCTATTGTTTCCATCCACCCCTTGTCCTGATTGTCTTCATTTTCCCCATTGTCTCCATTGTAATCATTGCCGTCATTATCCTCATAGTCCCCATTGTCTCAGCTGTCCACTTTGTCCCGATTGTCTCCATTGTCTTCATTGTGCTCCTTGTCCCCATTATCCCCATTGTCTCCATTGTCTCCATTGTCTCGATTCTCCTTATTGTCTCCATTGTCCTCCTTCTCCCCATTGTCCTTATTGCCCCCATTATCTCCATTGTCCCCACTGTCCTCATAACCCTCATTCTCCCCATTCTCCTCATTTAACCCATTGTCCTCATTTTTCCCCATTTTTTCCGTTGTGGAAATTGTCTCTATTATCCTCATTGCCATAATTGTCAACATTATCTCCATTGTCCCCATAGTCTCCACTGTCCTTATTGACCCCATTGTCTCCATTGTCCCCATTGTCCCCACTATCCCCACTGTCCCCATTTTCTCCATTGTCCTGAATGTCTCCATTTTCCTCCATATCCCAGTTTTCCCCGTAGTCCTGATAGTCCTCATTCTCTCCATTGTTCCCATTGTCCTTATTGTCCCAATTGTCCTCATTGTCCCCATTCTCTCTATTGTCCCCATTATCCCCATTGTACCATTATCCCGACTGTCCTGATTGTCGCCATTGTCTCATTTGTCTCCATAGTCCCCATTGTTCCCATTATCCTCTTTGTCCCTGTTGTACCCATTGTCTTCATTGTCCCCTTTAAACTCTTTTTCCCCATTGTCCCCTTTCTACCCATTGTCTCCATTGTCCTCATTGTCCCCATTGTCTCCATGATTCCCAATGTCACCTTTGTCCCCATTGTCAGCATTGTCCCCATTGTCTTCATTGTCTCCATTGTTCCCTATTTTCCTTTTTGTCCTCTTTATAATCATTGTCCCTATTATCCGCCTTTTCCTCCTTGTTCCCGTCACCCCCACTGTCCCCATGGTCTCCATTGTCCCCATTGTCCTCATGGTCTCCATTGCCCCCATTGTCCTCATTGTAGCCATTCTCCCCATTGTCCCCATAGTCCCCATTGTTCCCATTGTCCTCATTGTCCCCATTGTACCCATTGTCTTCATTGTCTGCTTTGTCCTCATTGCCCCCATTGTCTCTATTATCCCCATTATCCCAATTGTCCACATTGTTCTCATTGTCTGCATTGTCTTCATTATAACCATTGTCCCCATTCTCCCCATTGACATCTTTATTCCCATTGTCCTCATTGTCAACATTGTCTCCATAGTCCTTATTGTCCCCATTGTCCTCACTGCCTGCATTATCATCATTGTCTCCATTGTCCCCATTGTCCTAATTCTCGCCATTCTCGTCATCGTTTCATTTGTCCCCATTGTGCCATGAGGACCATGGAGATCACAAGGACAAGGGGGACAATGCGGGATATTAAGACAATGGAGGCAATGAGGATAATAGGGAAAATTAGGGCAATGGAGGCAAAGGGGACAATGGAGACAAATGTGGTTAATGTGGACACTGGGCACTATGGAAACAATGGGGACAATGGGGACAATGATGACAATGGAGTCAAAGGAGACGATAGGGACAGTGAGGACAATGGTGAAAAAAGGGACAAGGAGGACAAGGGGGAAAATGGAGTCAAAGGAGACAATAGGGACAATGTGGACAATGGTGAAAAAAGGGACAATGTGGACAAAGGGGGCAATGGGGACAATGGCAACAATATGAAAAACGGGGGCAATAAGGACAATGGGGACAATGGGGATAACAGTGACAATGGGGACATTGTGGACAATGGGGACAATAAGGACAAGGGGAACAATGAGGATAATGGAGACAATAAGGACAATAGGGCCAATGGAGGCAATGGGGACAGTAAGGACAGTGGGGAAAATGGTGACAATGGAGAGAATGGGGACAATAAAGGAAATGGAGACAATAAAGGCAATGGGCACAATGGGGACAAATGAGGACAATAGGGACAATAGGGAAAATGGAGACCATGGAGAGAATGGGGACAATGGAGACAATGGGGACCAAGGGGACACCTGGGGCAATGGGGACAATGGGGACAATGAGGATAATGCAGACAATGGGTACAATGGGAACATTGAGGAGAATTATGACAATGGGTACAATGGGGACAATGAGGACAATGAGAACAATGGGGACAATAGGGACAATGGAGACAATGGGCGTGATGGGAAGAATGAGGAAGTGGCGGACAGTAGGGACAATGATTACAAAGAGGACAATAAGGAAAATGGAGACAATGCTGATAATGGGGGCAAAGGGGACATTGGGAATAATGGAGACAATGGGGACCATGAGGACAATGGAGACAATGGGGAAAACGGGGGCATTGAGGACAAAGGAGACAATGGAGGCAATGGGTACAATGGGGACAATAAGGCCCTTGGGGAAAATGAGGACAATAAGGAAATTGAGGACAATGGGGTAATGGGGCAATGGGTATAATAGTGACAATGGGGACAATGAGGAAATTGGGGAAAATGGAGACAATGGGGACAATGAGGACAAAAGGTACAATGGTGACAATACATACAGTCAGGACTAGGGAAAAAGGGACAATGAGAACAATGGGGATAATGCAGACCATGAGGACAATAGGGTCAATGAGGACCATGGAGACAATAAGGATAATGGGGACAATGCGGGATATTAATACATTGGAGACAGTGAGGATAACAGGGAAAATTAGGGCAATGGAGCCAAAGGGGACAATGGAGACTAATGGGGATAATGAGGACACTGGGGACAATGGAAACAATGGGGACAAGGAGGACAATGATGACAATGGAGTCAAAGGAGACAATAGGGAAAATGAGGACAATGGTGAAAAAAGGGACAATGAAGACAAGGGGGGCAATGGGGACAATGGCGACAATAAGGACAACGGGGGCAATAAGGACAATGGGGACAAAGGAGATAATGGGGAGAAGAGGGATAATGGAGAAAATGGGGACAATGAGGACAATGGGAACAATGGGGACAATAGGGACAATAGAGACAATGGGGGTGATGGGAAAAATGAGGAAATGGCAGACAATAGGGAGAATGATTATAAAGAGGACAATAAGGAAAATGGAGACAATGGTGACACTGGGGAAAATGAGGACAAAGGGAACAATGCTGACAATGGGGACATTGGGAATAATGGAGACAATGGAGACAATGCTGCCAATGGAGACAATGGGGACAATAGGGGCCTTGAGGACAAAGGAGACAATGAAGACAATGGGTACAATGGGGACAATGAGGACATTGGGGAAAGTGAAGACAATGAGGACAATGAGGACAATGAGGACAATGGTACAATGGGGCAATGGGGATAATAATGACAATGGAGACAATGAGGAAATTGGGGAAAATGGTGCCAATGGGGACATTCAGGACAAAAGATGCAATTGTGACAATACATAGAATCAGGGCAATGGTGAAAAAGGGGAAAATGAGAACAATGGGGATAATAAGGACAAAGGGGACAAGGGGGCAAAGTGGGCAATGGGGACAGTGGGAACAATGGAGACAATGGAGACAATGGGGAAAATGAGGACAGTGTGGACAATGAGGAAATTTAGTACAATGAAGCCAATGGGCAAAATGGCGATAAGGAGGACTATCAGGACAATAGGGGAAATGAGGATATTGAGGAAAATGGGGACAATGAGGACAAAGGAGAAAATGGGGTCAGTGGGGACACTGAGGATAATGATGACAATGGAGTCAAAGGAGACAATAGGGACAAGGAGGACAATGGTGAAAAAAGGGACAATGAGGGCAAGGGGGCAATGGGGACAATGAGGACAAAGAGATAATGGGGAGAACTGGGACAATAGAGACAATGGGGACAACGAGGACTATAGAGACAATGTTGACAATGGGGATTATGAGGAAAAAAGGGAATAATTAGGTCAATGGAGACAATGGAGACAATGGGGACAATGAGGATAATGCAGACAATGGGTACAATGGGTACATTGAGGAGAATGATGACAATGGGTACAATGGGGATAATGAGGACAATGGAACAATGGGGACAATAGGGACAATGGAGACAATGGGCGTGATGGGAAGAATGAGGAAATGGCGGACAATAGGGACAATGATTATAGGGAGGACAATAAGGAAAATGGAAACAATGCTGACAATGGGGACAATGGGGACATTGGGAATAATAGAGACAATGGGGAAAATGAGGACAATAAGGACACTGGGACAATGGGGCAATGGGTATAATAGTGACAATTGGGACAATGAGGAAATTGGGGAAAATGGAGACAATGGGGACAATGAGGACAAAAGGTACAATGGTGACAATACATACAATCAGGACAATGGAAAAAAAAAAGACAATGAGAACAACGGGGATAATAAGGACAATAGGACAATGGGGGCAAGGTAGGCAATGGGGACAATAAGAACAATGGAGACAGTAGGAACAGTGGAGACAGTGGAGACAATGGGGAAAATGAGGACAATGGGGTCAATGACGACAATGGGGAGAATGAGGGCAATGGAGGCAATGGAGACAATGAGGACTATGAGGCCAGTTGGTATAATGAAGACAATGAAAACAGTGGTGAAAAGGAGGACTATCAGGACAATGGGGAAAATGGGGATAATGAGGAAAATGGGGAAAATGAGGACAAAGGAGAAAATGGGGACGGGGGGACAATGAGGACAAAGGGGACAATGGAGACGATGGGGACAAATGAAACAATGATGAGAATGGTGAGAATGAGGGCAATGGGGACAATAAAGACAATGGTGATAATGCAGACAATGAAGACAATGGGGACAATAAGGACTACGGAGAAAATGTTGACTATGGGGATAATGAGGAAAATGGGGCAATTAGGTCAATGGGGAGAATGGAGACAATGGCGATAATGGAGACAATGAAAACAATGAGGACAATGTGGACAAAGGGGATAACGGGGATAATGGAGACAATGGGGGCAATGAGGACAAAGCAGACAATGAAGACAATGGGTACAATGGAGACAAAGAGGACAATGGGAACAATGGGGACTAGGGACACAATGGGGAGAGTGGCTACAATGAGGACAATGGGGGCGATGGAGACCATGGGGACAAAGGGGACAATGGGTGTGATGGGAACAATGAGGAAAAGGCAGATAAGAGGGACAATGATTATAAAGAGGACAATAAGGAAAATGGGGACAATGGAGACAATGAGGACAATGGGGACAATGCTGAAAATGAGGATAAAGTTGATATTGGGAATCATGGAGACAATGGGGACAATGAGGACAATGGAGACAAAGGGTATAATGGGGACAATGGGGGCAATGAGTTTAAAGGGGACAATGAAGACAATGGGTACAACAGGGACAATGAGGACAATGGGAACAATGGGGACTATGGGGACAAAGAGGGACAATGGGGACAGTGAGGACAATAGGGACTATGGAGACAAATGAGACAATGGGGACAATCAGGACAGTCAGGATAATGGTACAATGGGGATAATGGGGACAATAGAGAGAATGGGGACAATGAGGACAATTGGGACAATAAGGACAATGGGAACAATGGAGAGAATGAGGACTATCAGGACTACGGGGAAAATTGGGATATGGAGGAAAATGGAGACATTCAGGACAATGGAGAAAATGGGGACAATGGAGAAAATAGGGACAGTGGGAATAATGGGGACAATGGAGACAATGGGGACAAATGAAACAATAAGAACAATGGTTTGAATGATGACAATCGGGACAATGGAGATAATGCGGATAAAGCGGACAATGGGGACAATTGGGACAATGAGGACAATGGAGTCAATATGGAAAATGGGGCCAATGGAGGCAATTGGGACAATGGGGATAATGAGGACAATAGGGTCAATGAGGACAATGGAGACAAATAGAGATAATGAGGGCAATAGGTTCAATGAGGACAATGGAGACAAATAGGGATAACGAGGACAATGGGAACAATGGAGATTGTGGGGAGAATGGGGGCAATGGGGACCATGGCTACAATGGGGACAATGTGGACAATTTGGACAATGGAGAATACGGGGACAGTGGGATCAATGAGAACAGTGGAGAAAATGGGGACAATGGAGACTAAGGAGACAATGCTGACAGTGTTGACAATGAGGACAATGGGGACAACGGAGACAATGGATACAATGTGGGCAGTGTGGACAATAGGGACAATGTTTAAAATGGGGACAATGGAGATCATGAGGGGAATGGGGACAATGGATATGAGGGGGACAATTGGGACAATGGGGACAATGGTGTTATAAGAAAGAAGTGTTTATCAAACAAAAGGCATTTAAAGGAAATACACCCACCCATGTATATTTTGCAAAAATTGTTTATGCTTAGCTAATAATAATAATATTGTGAAAAACTATGGACTAAAATATTGTTATTAAGATTTATGTTAAGCTAAGCCCAATGTAAGGGTTAGACCATTTGTGCAAAATAATGAAATCGCTTATGCAAACAAAAATAGCTATCAGACACCGTTTGTGCAAGACAAGATAACCGCCAGACGTTTCAAGAGCCGACAGAAGCATGACAAACCACCCCATATAAGGAAATATGAGTAAAGGGTCAACTATGGAACAAGGAAGGAAAACTGCTTACTCAACGACCATCAGGAAGCAGAAAACGACCCCTCAGCAACAACTGAAGCATGTGCGGAGTACCTGCACTATTTCAAGAAAACGGAAGAAAAGGTGTATAAAAGGGGACTGTTTGAACTGCTTAGTACGGCAGTTGGCGGAGCGCAGACTCCCCTGCCGTCCAGCGCTGCTTTTGCTCATATTCTACTTGCTATAATTAATAAATTCCAATTGGATTCTAGTCTGTTGTGGTCACAATTTATAACAAATTTGGTGCCGTGACTCGGATAAGGAACGGTGAGCTTTGGTCCTCCGGGGAGGCGCCCCGCGGTAGTCCGCGGCCCCGTGACCGACAGCTCACTGCCACCTTACCGACGAACCTAAATTCTAGAATATTGAGCAAAAAGGAACCGGTAAAATCCCATAAAGATTCTGTGCACGGGAGTCCGGACGAAGACGCAGGACGCGTAAGTGTATTGCGAATTTATTCGCAGGTTTACCGTTCGGGCGGGATTGGGTTTCCTGGAATATAGCGAATGAGAGGTTCGACATACTGAACCAAGCGATTGTGGACCCTTAAGTACTGCGTTTCCCACCTCCCGCGAGGGACTGGGCCAGGAACAAGGGGGGAGAGTGAGTGTGTGTTTGTGGATATTCCAGAAGATGGGGGCGAAGGGCAGCAAGCCTTCGACTCCCATGGGGAGGGTACCCCCTGTACCTAAGAATACCCCTCTGGCATATATCTTAGACAACTGGAAATATTTCCCTGGAACCCTAGGGAAAGATAAGCAGAAGATGATAAAATATTGTACTAAGATATGGGGAGGGAAGAAGATTTTTAAAACTGTCTTTTGGCCGGTATACGGGTCAGAAGAAGATTGGGTAAAACAACAGTTAAACTTCTGGGTTAATAATAAAAAACCCCTTAACCCGGAGGAAAGTCAGTATACAGAAGTGTGGCTAGAAAGACCGGGAACTAGACTTTACCCGCTGAATGAAATAAAAACTAAACAAAGGAAAAAGAAGGAAGAATTAGACGAAACCCTTCTAATTCCCCCCCCTTATGCTCCTCCTCCTGCTCCCGCAGCCTCTCCAGAGGTCCCCAGAGTACCCTCTCCCCCATCGGAGTCAGAACAAGAATCCTCCCCCCCCCTTCCTACCCCGAGACGTGTGACTAGAAGTCAAAAAGGGGCAGCTCAGATGTACCCCCTAAGGGAAATGCCCATGGGGGGACTTCAACCTGTGATTGGATATATTTCTGTGCCCTTAAATTCGACTGACCTACGAGATTTTAAAAGAACCGAGATGGGGAACCTAATTGAGGACCCACTCGGAGTGGCAGAAAGGTTAGATCAATTTTTAGGACCAAATCTTTACACCTGGGATGAGATGCAATCTATCCTTGGTCAATTATTTACTACCGAGGAAAGAGAAATGATTAGGCGAGCAGGAATGAGACTGTGGGATGCACAACATGCCCAGGGACCCCAAGCAGATATTAAATGGCCACTCCAAAGACCTAATTGGGATAATCAGGATCTGCTGCATAGAACCCATATGCAAGACCTAAGAACAATAGTAATTCAGGGAATTAGAGAAGCAGTACCTCGTGGCCAGAATATTAACAAGGCATTTAATGAAATGCAAAAGAAAGATGAGAGCCCTACTGAGTGGCTGGAACGGTTGAGGAAGGCTCTTCAACTGTATTCTGGAGTAAATCCTGACAACCCTTTAGGGCAGGCACTCCTTAAAACTCAGTTTGTAACAAAATCATGAGAAGACATCAGAAAGAAAATTGAAAAGTTAGAAGACTGGCAAGATAGAGGCTTGGATGAATTGTTAAGGGAAGCTCAGAAAGTCTATGTGAGGCGAGAAGAGGAGAGCAGTAAGCGGCAAGTAAAAATGATGGTAGCAGCAGTCAGAGAAGATCGTAAAGGACAGACTGGTGAACACAGATCTGTAGGAATGAAACAAGGGAATGTAGTAGTAAAGAAAGAACAGGGACGTTGTTTTTACTGTGGAAAGAAGGGGCATATAAAGAAGAATTGCAGAGAGAGGATCAGGGATGAGGAAGTATTAAAAATAGAATAGGAGAGTCAGGGGCTCTATATCTTAGGGGACCGGAGTCATCATGAGCCCTTGATAAAATTAAAAATAGGTCCTCATAAACAAGAGTTCACCTTTTTAGTAGACACTGGGGCTGAGAAATCGACTATTAGGCAAATACCTGAGGGATGTAAGGTTTCCCCTGAAAAAGTACAAGTAATTGGAGCAAAGGGAAAACCCTTTAAAGTCGGCAAAATCAAGAATGTGATATTTGAAACTAAAAATAAACTTGGAATAGGTGAACTCTTGCTCGTCCTTAAAGCAGAATTTAATCTGCTAGGACGAGATTTAATTGTTGAATTGCAATTAGAAAATTAAAGTAAAAAATCAAGAGCTAACAGTGTCTGCTTATCCTTTGACTGTGAATGATCAGAAACAAATTAATCCCGATGTCTGCTACTCTCCGGATATAATTAGTAGACTGGAAATCCCACCAATTAAAGTCCAAATTTCCAAACCCCACATACCTGTAAGGGTAAAGCAATATCCAATATCCCTAGAAGGACGGAGAGGATTGAAACCAGAAATTGATCGATTATTAGCACAAGGAATCTTAGAGCCTTGTATGTCACCCTTTAACACCCCCATTCTGCCCATAAAAAAAAAAAAAACCAAATGGGAAATATCGGCTTGTACATGATTTAAGGGAAATAAACAAAAGAACTGTTACCCGGTTCCCTGTAGTAGCAAATCCATACACACTGTTAAGCAAGTTAGGACCCCATAACTCCTGGTATAGTGTGGTTGATTTAAAGGATGCCTTTTGGGCCTGTCCACTGGCAGAAGAATGCCGTGATTATTTCACCTTTGAATGGGAAGACATAGAGACAGGCCGTAGACAACAACTGAGGTGGACCGTACTCCCCCAAGGGTTCACTGAGTCCCCTAATCTGTTTGGACAAGCCCTAGAGGAGCTTTTAAAAGAATACCAGGTACAAACAGGGAACGTGCTGTTACAGTGTGTAGATGATCTGCTCATAGCAAAGAACAATAAGGAAGATGTAAGGAAAGAAAGTATTCAACTCTTAAACTTTCTTGCACAAAAGGGACTACGGGTATCACAAGAAAAGTTACAATTTGTGGAAGAAAAGGTAAAATATTTAGGGCATTATCTGTTTAACGGTAAAAAGATATTAGATCCAGAGCACATTAAAGGAATTCTGGAATTACCTATGCCTGTCACTAAGAGACAAATTCGGCAGGCATTAGGACTATTTGGGTATTGAAGGCAATGGATAGAAAATTACAGCTTTAAAGTCAAATTCTTATATGAACAACTGTCTAAAGACAAAATACCCAAGTGGACTCAACAAGATCAAGAGCAGTTTACCAATCTCAAAAGAGAGTTGAGTCAGGCACCGGTTTTAAGCCTACCAGATTTAAAGAGACTATTCCATTTATTTGTTAATATACATGAAGGAACGGCATTCGGAGTATTAACTCAGGAATGAGCCGGACAAAAGAAACCGGTGGCATACTTATCAAAGCTGTTAGATCCTGTGAGCAGGGGTTGGCCAAGTTGTTTACAAATCATTGTTGCTGCTGCCTTATTACTTGAGGAAACAAATCGCATTACCTTTAATGGAGAAGTTGTCTTATATGCACCTCATAACATCAGGGGAGTGTTACAACAAAAAAAAGCAGAAAAATGGCTTATAGATAGCCGATTATTAAAGTATGAGGGAATACTTATAGAATCCCCTAAACTATCTTTGAAAACTATTGGAGCAGTTAACCCCGCTGAATTTTTGTACCCTGGAGAAAGTAATAAACTATTGCACAATTGTTTTCAAACAATTGAACAAGAGACACGCATTAGGCCAGACTTAGAAGAAGAGGAACTACAATTTGGAGAAGTATTATTTATAGATGGGTCATCACGAATAGTGGAAGGCAAACGATTGTCCGGATATGCCATCGTTAAGTTGGAAAAAGGAGAATTTAAGACAATAGAATCAGGTCCTTTGAGTGCCAGCTGGTCGGCTCAAGCCTGTGAGCTGTATGCATTGTGGAAAGCATTAGTGTCACTGAAGGGAAAGGATGGAACTATATATACAGACTCACGCTATGCATTTGGAATAGTACACACTTTTGGAAAAATATGGGAGGAAAGAGGATTCGTTAACTCACAGGGAAAAGGACTGATACACCCAGAACTAATATGGCGAGTCTTGAGAGCATTGAAAATGCCGAATAAATTAGCAGTTGTACATATAAAGGGGCACCAACGAGGTACAAGCTATCAAATTAGGGGAAATAATGTAGCTGATACAGAAGCAAAACGAGTGGCAGGCAATCATAGTACAATATTGACTCTACAACAAATACCTGTTAATAAAAATTTAAGCTTTGAGTCTGTAGAAAAGGAAAAACTAGAACAAATGGGAGTTAAGGAACAGGATGGTAAATACATATTACCAGATAGAAGAAAAGTCTTGCCTAAGGGCATAGCACTCGAAATATTTTCAAAAATACACAGTAAAACACACGGGGGAACCCAAGCGTTAGTTGATCATTTCAATCAACAGTTTGCCTGTATAGGCGTATATAACATAGCAAAAGCAGTCACGGCAGCCTGCGAGACCTGTCAAAAGGTTAATCAAAACAGCATGAGACAAAAACCTTTTGGAGGACGTTCACCAGCATACAGGCCTTTTTCACACATACAAGTGGATTTTACTGAACTACCTAGGGTAGGGCGTTACAAATATTTATTGGTAATAGTGGATCATTTAACACATTATGTCGAGGCTTTTTTTCTCCCGGGCAACTGCTAACCAAGTTACTAAAGTGTTGTTAGAACACATTATACCTCGATATGGAGTACCTGAAGTAATTGATTCAGACAGGGGAACACACTTTGTGTCAAAAATTGTTAGAGTTCTAACAGAAAGTTTGGGTATTAAATAGGAATACCATACACCATGGCATCCACAAAGTTCGGGAAAAGTTGAAAGGATGAATGGAGAAATTAAAACCACTTTGACTAAATTAATGATAGAAACCAAATTATCATGGATAAAGTGCCTACCCATGGCCCTATTAATTTTCAGAACCAGACCCCGAGCAGACGTGGGAATATCAGCATTTGAAATGGTGTATGGAATGCCCTATAGAATTAAAAGTCCACAAACAAATGTTTTAATTCGAGACCGTGTGATTAATGAATATGTTTCACAATTAGCAGAGCATCGTAACAAGCTTTGGGAGCGTGGACTGATTGTACAACGACCCCCGTTGGACTTAAGGTGTCACAATCTTAAACCTGGGGACTGGATATTGGTTAAAACATGAAAAAAGAAACCCTAAAACCCAATTGGGAGGGACCTTATCTTGTTTTGCTTAGAACAGAGACAGCTGTCCGGACTGCTGAGCGTGGATGGACTCATGCCAGCCGCATTAAAGGACCAATAACCCCACCACACTGGAAAGTAGTTAGTGCTCCAGGTGATACTAAAGTAGTCCTGAGAAAATAATGATAGAGACTGTGTTGAATCACATCTCTACATTACCTGTTAGCCTTAAGTGTGTAATACTTTTTATATTTGCAGTAGTTGGATCATTAATTGTGTATTATTTTTGAAAACGTGCTAAATGTATATGAGGAATTTGCTAATTACATGTAGCCTAATATAGAATATAGGGAGAATATGGGGTTGGATAAAGAATATTTACACAATATACGGGTGAGGTGTAATAGTGTAGATTGTAACTGTTATCTGTTTGTTTGCTTCAAATGTAAGGTATGCCAAGATAAATGGTGAGTTCATTGCGAATTCGGATACCCTCCCACTGGAGTTTGCATCCAGTGCTGGAATATTCAAAGAACCCTCACTGACTGGGGATTACGACAATTGGAATTAAGAAAGGAAATAATTCGAGAATCTCGAGAGTGGTGGGAAATCTTTGTTAAAGGGATAAACCCTCAATATTATTGTTACCACTCTAACGAGCCAGTCCCTTTTGTAGCTGAATTTATAGCTACTAAATGTAGAAGAGAAGTTCCAGCTATTTCGTGTTTTGCCCCATTTGTAAAATCCACCAAGTGGAACGCCTATGTGAACAGGTTCACTAAGCAAGGCCAGCACTCTCCTGAAGAGTACTCTTGCTGCCGAGAAGATGGTACACCCCGTGGTTCGAAGCAATCGAATCGACGGGCGAGGCAGAGGAGGAACAAACTGTGGAGAAAAGAACCAGAACAATGGGATGCAAAGACAATTATGGCTGAACTTCCCCAGGACTGGTAGAAATATACACAAACTAATGAAATTTATAAACACCCTTTTTCTTGGTATACCATTGATTAGGCCCACATTCTGTTTCCTCTTAATGATACTAAGTTTTTTGGCTACAGACGTACAAGGGTCTTAGTCTAAGGCTCGGGTGCAATATACTGGGCGAATGGGACAATATTCTGCAAATTTAAACCTATCAACAATGGTTATACATGGAACAGAGATGTATCAAGAAAATGAGTGGAGTTGGGATAACACAGATAGAGTTCCACTACTATCAGGGGCGATAGAGGAAAAAATAAAAGTAGGATGTAGAGTTATCAATAGATCCACCCACAAACGAGCAAGACAGATCACTGTCACCGAAATAAAAACAAAAAACAAGACAACGAAAAATTATATTCAGGAGAGAAGAAACAGTTTGATAAACAGACGATACATAAAAACAGGGGGGATTGTTATAAGAAAGAAGTGTTTATCAAACAAAAGGCATTTAAAGGAAATACACCCACCCATGTATATTTTGCAAAAATTGTTTATGCTTAGCTAATAATAATAATATTGTGAAAAACTATGGACTAAAATATTGTTATTAAGATTTATGTTAAGCTAAGCCCAATGTAAAGGTTAGACCATTTGTGCAAAATAATGAAATCGCTTATGCAAACAAAAATAGCTATCAGACACCGTTTGTGCAAGACAAGATAACCGCCAGACGTTTCAAGAGCCGACAGAAGCATGACAAACCACCCCATATAAGGAAATATGAGTAAAGGGTCAACTATGGAACATGGAAGGTAAACTGCTTACTCAACAACCATCAGGAAGCAGAAAACGACCCCTCAGCAACAACTGAAGCATGTACGGAGTACCTGCACTATTTCAAGAAAACGGAAGAAAAGGTGTATAAAAGGGGACTGTTTGAACTGCTTAGTACGGCAGTTGGCGGAGCGCAGACTCCCCTGCCGTCCAGCGCTGCTTTTGCTCATATTCTACTTGCTATAATTAATAAATTCCAATTGGATTCTAGTCTGTTGTGGTCACAATTTATAACAATGGGTAGATGGGAACAGTGGTAACAATGTGGACAATGGGGTCAATAAGGACAGTGGAGACTATGGGGACAATGGAGATAATGTTGACGATTATGACAATGAGGATAATGGAGACAATTTCCACAATGGAGACAATGGGGAAAATGTGGACAATGGGTTCAATGAAAAGAATGGGGAGAATGAGGGTTATGAGGACAGTGGGGACAATGGAGATAATGGGGGCAATAAGGACAATGGGGAGAAGGAGGACAATGGAGACAATAAGGAGAATCGAGACAATGGAGACAATGGAGACAATGGGGATAATGGGGACAAGGAGCACAATGAAGACAATGGAGACAATCGGGACAAAGTGGACAGCTGAGACAATGGGGACTATGAGGATAATGACGGCAATGATTACAATGGAGACAATGGGGAAAATGAGGACAATCAGGACAAGGGGTGGATGGAAACAATAGAGAAAATGGGGGCAATAAGGACAATGGGGAGAAAGAGGACAGTGGAGACAATAAGGAGAATCGAGACAATGGAGACAATGAAGACAATGGGGATAATGGGGACAACGAGGACAATGGAGACTATCAGGAATAGGAGGACAATGAAGACTATGAGGTCAATGGGGACTATTGGGATAAGGAGAATGGTGACAATGGTGACAATGGGGACAGTGGGGACAATGGGGAAAATGATTACAATGGGGACAATAGGGACAATGGAGACAATGGGGACAGTGGAGACAATGAGGACAATGGGGACAATGGGGACAATGGGAACAATTGGGGCAATGGGAACAATGGGGATGGGGAAACCATTGTCCTCCATCACCTCCTGTCATCACCCTCAATGGCCATTGGGTGGCCACGGCCTTGGTGACAAGAGCATAGCCCCTTCTCATAGGGATGTGGTCATAGTGGCACCCATGGCCATGGTGGGACCATGGCTCCTGGGTGACAGTGACCTGGTGTCCACAGTGGCACTATGGAACCTTTGTGACAACGATCTGGTGGCCATGTTGAGCACCATGGAGCCTCAAGTGCCTTAGCTGGGTCCTGGCCCTGTTGAGCTCCCCATTGGCCATGGGCTGGTGGTGGTGGTGGTGGCATCTCCCTCCCCCAACATGGCCCCGAGGTCCCCCCGCCCCCACTCACACACAGGTCGGTGATGCGGGCGAACATGAGGGTGGCGAAGGTCTTGGTGAGGGCCAGGCGGGCACCAGCACTGGGTTCCAGTAGCCCCTTGATGGGCCGCTCCCCCATCTCCGTGGCAGCACCCACGGTGTCCAAGTGGGACAGGGCCACCACGACCACGTTGGGCACCAGCATGTGCAGGGGCCCCACGCACTGCTGCTGGGCCACCAGCCCCATCACCAAGAGGTCCACCTGTGGCACAGCGGGCACGGAGGGGTTGGGGCAGGCAGGGGTGGGGCAGGGATGCTGCGCGGTTTCAGGATGAGCCCCGTGGTACCTTGTTGGTGAGGTAACGCTTGCTGGCCACTGCTGGCAGCCCCAGGGGGCAGCTCCAGCAGATGGAGGGGAGAGCGCACCTGCTGCATCACAACATCCTGCAGGGGGGTATGGGGGGGGGCATTGGGTGTCCCCATGACCACAGTGACCCCATCTTATTGGGTGTCTCCATGCCCACGGTGACCCCATCACCACTGGGTGCCACCATTATCATGGTGATCCCCATCCCCATTGGGTGTCCCCATTATCATGGTGCTCCCCATCCCAATTGGGTGTCCCCATTACCACGATGACCCCATCCCCATTGGGTGTCCCCATCTTCATGGTGATCCCCATCCCTACTGGGTGCTGCCACTCCCAATGGGGGATCTCTGCCACCACAGGGATGTCCACAAGGTGTCAGCCCATGGGGTGCCCACAGTGGGTGGCCCATGTTCCCCCATATCCCCACAGGTTCCCTGTGCCCCCTCACCTTTTGTGGCATCTTGCCCAGCACCCACTCCAGCTCAAGGTTCATGGGGGTGGGGAGCCCCTTATGGGACCCCCTCTTGGGCACTGGCACCTCCACGTCATCAACGAGCACAGTCTGGTAAGGGCGAGGGCTCCATGGGGCTGGTGTCCCCATACCCCATACCTCATACCCCACACCCCATACCCCATATCTCATTCCCATATACCGCACCCCATACTCCACGCCCCAGACCAAGAGAGTCTGCCTGAAAACTGCCCCAGGCCTCGACCACTGTCTTGAGCAACCCTGCCAAGGAGATGGGCTCAACCCCACACAGAGCACGGACTAAGCAGCCCCTGGCCTGCTGAATTGGCAATGTGTGCATCGATGATGAGTGTGAAATATGTGCCTGGAGGATTAAAGGGTTGGTTACAGACGGAAACGCAGCGCAGACAGGTTTCCAGGTCCTAATGAGAAGTTCCCAACATCTGGAGTTTTGTATTATAAAATGTCACTGCATCCAAATACAATTTGTCATTCTTGAAGTGTGTGACATGATTAAGACCATGCAAATGATGATGAGTCTTGCCTGGCACCTGTTCAACAGGTATATTCTTACAGCGTACAGAGGTTGAGATAAGCTTAAGCGATGGCTGTCTTGCTTTAGCCCTTTGCAGGACATCGTGTACCTGTTCAGATGGCTGCAATGAAACAAGAGCCTGGCTCCCATGTGCCCTTAGGGTGGAGAGGCTTCCCTGGGACTCAGTGCTACCATGTAGCATTGGTGTATGGAGCTAAAGCTGTTTCCATGAAAGACATGGGAACCAGACTTGAGCAAGGGAGGTCCAAATGAAATGAAAGCAGCAGCGCTTATCTCCACCTTTGTTCACCTTTCTGCAACAGGAGAGTAAGTTGGAATTGGGACGGTTGTTTGGACCTTGCTCCTTTCCAATGCGAAAAACATACAAAGAGGAATAAGATTGACATTATATGAGAAATATCATAACATTAACAACATTAACATTAACATTAACATTAACATTAGCAACACAACATTATATGAGGCATATCCTCATATAATAAGGATAATGGGAACAATTGGGACTATGGAGACAAATGAGACAATGGGGACAATCAGGACAGTCGGGATAGTGGTACAATGGGGATAATGGGGACAATAGAGAGAATGGGGACAATGAGGACAATTGGGACAATAAGGACAATGGGAACAATGGAGAGAATGAGGACTATCAGGACTATGGGGGAAACTGGGATATGGAGGAAAATGGAGACATTCAGGACAATGGAGAAAATGGGGACAGTGGGAACAATGGGGACAATGGAGACAATGGGGACAAATGAAACAATGAGGACAATGGTTTGAATGATGACGATGGGGAGAATGGAGATAATGGGGATAAAGCGGACAATGAGGACAATTGGGACAATGAGGATAATGGAGACAATAAGGACAATAGGGCCAATGGAGGCAATTGGGACAGTGGGGATAATGAGGACAATAGGGTCAATGAGGACAATGGAGACAAATAGAGATAATGAGGGCAATAGGTTCAATGAGGACAATGGAGACAATCTGGACAGTGGGATCAATGAGAACAGTGGAGAAAATGGGGACAATGGAGACTAAGGAGACAATGCTGACAGTGTTGACAATGAGGACAATGGGGACAAATTGCACAATGGGGACAATGGGGACAACGGAGACAATGGATACAATGTGGGCAGTGTGGACAATAGGGACAATGTTTAAAATGGGGACAATGGAGGTCATGAGGGGAATGGGGACAATGGATATGAGGGGGACAATTGGGACAATGGGTAGATGGGAACAGTGGTAACAATGTGGACAATGGGGTCAATAAGGACAGTGGAGACTATGGGGACAATGGAGATAATGTTGACGATTATGACAATGAGGATAATGGAGACAATTTCCACAATGGAGACAATAGGGAAAATGAGGACAATGGGTTCAATGAGGAGAATCGGGAGAATGAAGGTTATGAGGACAGTGGGGACAATGGAGATAATGGGGGCAATAAGGAGAATGGGGAGAAGGAGGACAATGGAGACAATAAGGAGAATCGAGACAATGGAGACAATGGAGACAATGGGGATAATGAGGACAACGAGCACAGTGAGAACAATGGAGACAATCGGGACAATGAGGACAATGAAGACAATGAGGACAATGGGGACAACTGGGATAAGGAGAAAGGGAACAATGGTGACAATGGTGACAGTGGTGACAATGGGGGAAATGATTACAATGGGGACAATAGGGACAATGGAGACAATCGGGACAGTGGAGACAACGAGGACAATGTGGACAGTCACATACTCAGGCAACCGAATCCCACCCAACCGAACGGTATCCCGTAAAATTACGGCTCTGTCGTCTTCGTTCAGGTCTTTGTGCACCAGAATTACGGGTAAATTTAACTGCAGTTTCCTTCCCTATCCAGGAGATCCAATTCCTTTGCTTATTACTTCTTCTTTGTTTGTTGATATCTGGAGATCCACCCCAATTAGTATCTTCCTCTGAGCCACAGTAACAACCTGTGAGACCCAATCCGAGAGACCACTCAGATATCACGTCGGGGTCACCAATTTGTTATAAAGGGCCAGAGTCCAAATTACAAAGTCAATTTATTGTAAGCTAATACAAAAAGGCAGTAAGCAAAGCAGCGCTGGGTGCGCGGGGAGTCTCCGCTCCACCAACACGCACACAGAGGATGATAGAGTCACTCCTTTTATAGAGCTTATACATGCATATTCATTAGGGTGGTGTAATATGTAATTTTGCTGCCGCTTCGTACGATAATTAGTTCTGCAGGTCTTTTCCGCATGCGCACTGTCTCCTGGTGGTCTTGGGCGAAGGTCTCGGGATGAAGTAAGAGTCTTCCTCAGTGACCTTCATACAGACTTTTTCAGTTGAACTCTTTTACCCCTTCTGTCTGCCGCATGCGCAGTTGTCATCCAGCTGTTATGTCCTAAATTTGGCTAATTAAGCAGAGTTTTGCGGTTATTATCAGTACCTTACCAGACACTAGGTATCCTCCCGGACTCTATGCTCAAGGATACTTGGATTTATCTTTTCCTGTGGTTACATACTTACCAAGAATACACTATATGTTATTGTTCAACTATAGTTTACACAGTCATTGCAGACCTTGAGTAATTTTCCTTGTACATGCGAATTCTTTTGCATTTGTAAATTTACAGTCTCATAGATAAGGGGCTTCTGTAGTTTCTCAAAGACAGAGGAACATCTGTAATTTGTGATTACCCAAGCTTCATGTACGGGCCTTGCTACGTTTACCACACACTATATGTTATTGTTCAACTATATTTTACAGTCATTGCAGACCTTGAGCAATTTTCCTTTCTTCAATCAAAAGAGCAGACTCATTATTCTCAGCTCTGGTGGAATCTCGCTTGTCAGATACACAATTTGTTTTATTGTACTTATTTACGGTATAGAAATATCCACCCACTTGGCTTTGCTGTGCTGGTTTGCTTTAGTGTGCTTGCTTAATGCACTGTGCATGTTACACAGGTAGTGTGTAATCATCTTGTTGAGTACCCTGCCTGTCAGCAGAACACCTGTGTACCCAGCAGTCGTGGGTCTAAGGGGTCACTTGGGGGGCAGTTGTCAGTCTGGGGGTGACTGGCGGAGCAGTTGTGGGTTTCTGGGGTCATTGCGGGGGCACTTGTGGGTCACCCTCCCCCTCCCCTCCCCCCGACAGTGGCAAAATGGAGGTTGCCCATGGCACAAGATGGCGGTGGCAGAAAGACTACAACTCCCATCATGCCCCGCAGGCGGTTTCCAGACTGCGCCCTTCCTGCCTGCTCCTCCTGAGCCTCGGGTGTTGATTGGTCATGGGCGATGACGGGCGGCAGTAGTGACCAATCAGACTGCTCTCATCCCACAACCATTACCCCCCCCGCACACACCTCCTATAGGCGCCGACAGGCTCCTCGGAGTCGCCACGTAGACACCGTAGGCCCCCATGAAGCAGGGGCTCAGACTCTACAACTCAAGGAGATTTATAAAGCAGGTATGTTTATTACGGCACTGGGTGCAAGGGGAATCGCTCCTCCTAACTTGCACACCGAGGGGTTAAGCAAGCAGATATTTATTACACACAAACGTGCATATTCATTAGGTTGCCGAGAGAGGGGTGGGGGTATTACAATTAGTTTAGGTACTCCTTATCATAAGTCTCCTCCCCTTTGGCGCTTGCGAACTGCCCTCCGATGGTCGTGGGCAGGGGTCTTCATGATGAAGTAAGCAGTCTTCCTCATGTGGGCAGGGGTGTTGAAGATGAAGTAAGCAGTCTTCCTGAGGGTGCCCTTTTCACCTTTGGCACAGTCAGAGGCCCCAGGAATCACAATAAGCTGCAAGCAGCCATATCTGCAAGTTTCTGCGAGCTGGCAAGTATTTAGAGCAGCGTGACCTTTGTACAAAATGTATTGCAAGCAGGAGAGCATGGGCAGACAAGCAGTATCCCAAGCTAGTAGATGTTTGGGAGTCACTGTCTCCAAACTAACTGATAAATGAGAAGGATAGTAAGAAAGAATTCACTTCTTAGAAGGATGGAAATTCACTCTTGTTAGTAAGACTACTAAATTCTGTTATCACACCGCAGACTTACAACACAAACCGAATTCTCTTAGACGTAACTTCAAGCATTTTAACCCGTGTTTTCCAGGCACTTGCTTTCCTTATATCAGCCATAGATCCCCATAGACCCCTATAGACTGCTGTAGACCTCTGTAGAGCAGCCATAGACACCACATAGACCCCATAAACCCCTCTGAACCCTCACAGATCCCCATAGAACCCCCAACATTGCCCCCATGTTTCCTGTTTGGGGACCCCCTCAGAATCGGCCCAGGCCCCCCAAGCCCTCATGGTGTTTGTGTGGCTGTGGTCTGTGACAGCACCGCTGCTGCCTTTGGGGCTGTGCCCCCCGTGTCCCTCCTGTCCCCTTTTCCTTCTCCCCACTGACTCTGTGCCCAAAGCAGCAGAGCGGGAGCGGGAGGAGGATGAGTGGGTGCAGCGCGGGTCTGGGGGACGCTGCAGAGGCCGGGGAGTGGGCCTGGGGGACTGCGGACCACCATGGCTCTGGGCAGTGGGGCCGGGCGCTCCCGGGGTGCTGGGGAACGCGGGGAGTGGGTACGAGTTCTGGGCTGTGGGGCTGCGCGTGGCCTGGGAGTATGGGGTGATGGGAACCGGGTTTGGGCCGGAGTTTGGCTGTGGTGACCCTTAAAGCACCCCCAGGGCACCCTGGGAATACCCCTAGAGAATCCCAGAGGATGCCTGCAGCAGCTCCAGAGCACCCCGTGGACCCAGTCAGAGCTCATGCATCACAATGACCACCTCAGGGGTGGCTGATTCTGGAACTCCCCCTGTTCAGGTGTGCGAGGCCATGGAACCCCACGGAACCCTTCACCAAAGCAACAGCTGCCCCACAGAACACCAGCTACCGGTGGAGGAGGCAAGAGCAGCTCCTCTGCTGGTTTCCATCTTGGTGTCTCGGTGACAGTGACGCCTGTGGACACAGGAGCGTGGAACGAGGTGGGTGGCCATGGCGATCTTGGGGAGCTTTAGGAGTTGCCAAGAGCACCTCAACTGACTTCCCCAGAGTGGTTGCTTTGGACTCGGTGTGCGAATCGTGCTGGCTGAGCTGGCAGCTGAGTGCTGCTGCTGCCTTAAATCCTGTGTTCTGCCCTCATTTTTTGTGGGGAGAGCAAGGGCCTGTGGGGATGGGACTGGGCAAGGGGGAACGGCTTTAACCTGACAGAGAGGGGCGACTGAGAGGAGATCTTACAAGTTCTTCCCTGTGAGTGTGGCGGGACACTGGCACAGGGTGCCCAGAGAAGCTGTGGCTGCCCCATCCCTGGCAGTGTTCAAGGCCAGGTTAGACAGAGGGGCTTGGAGCAAGCTGCTTGAGTGGAGGGTGTCCCTGCCCATGGCAGGGTTGCAGCTGGATGAGCTTTAAGGTCCCTTCACCCCAACCCAGTCTGGGGTTCCATGATTCTCTGCTGTGCAAATGTCGATCATTCTCCACTTCTTGTAGGTGGCCGTGACGCCCTGTTCCATTGCCCAGGTTGAGCTGTGACCCCTCGCATGCTCCACCTCTGCACCAAAGGCACTGGGGTAGAGCAGCCCGTGAGGGACCTCCCCGAGCCGGCTGTGCAGAGGCTGGTCCCCCGTGGTGACTCCTGGAGCACCCCTGGGTACCCGGTGGCCATGGGCACGATGCTGCCGCCGTCACAAAGCGGTGGTGGTCGCTGTGGAGATGCCCACTGTGACGGGGCCCCCACGGTGAGTGTGGGCTATTTAAGGAGCAGAGCCCTGCATGAACTGGTGCAGAGGAGACCCTTCCACGGGGAGGCTGCATCTGGCCTGGCTGCCGTGCACATCCAGGTACGTGTTCTTTGACTTTGCAATCCTGGTTTACTGGTGGCTTGGAAGGCATTGTGTGTGCGTGCTGCAAAGGGAGGAGAATCTGTCAGGAGATGTGCTGGTGCCATCCCAGCTGTGGGAGCAGAGGATGGGTGAGGAGGAGGCACTGGGTTTGCTCATGTGCTTGGAGCTGAGCTCTGCCTGCAGAGGTGCTGGGCGCGAAGCAGGCGCCTTCTGTGTGCGGGAGCTGCTGGTGTCAGAGGTGCTGAGAAGATGTCAGGGCGGGAGAACTTCTGCCTCCCAGTCAGAGCCTGCGGGAGTTCAAGGGGGTCACCCCAGTTCCCAGGAACCTCCTTTTATTTTCATCCCCCGCCTGGGCAGATGGTTTAGCTCACCATCAGCATCCTCACAGGTATGATTTAGGGGAGCCCCCAGCTGCATTCCCAAAAGCTTCAGGGTCTCCCTATATCTCCTGTTCCCCCTCCCCAGTTATCTGTGGGGTTGTCTCTGGTGGCTGTAGCCCCTGTTTGAAGGCTCTGGTGGTCCCTCAAATTCCTCTGCCCCGTGCAGAGCTTGGGGACATTCCCAGCAGCATGGTAAGTGAGACTGAGGATAGCATTCTCTGATAGATAGAAATATTTTATGGCAGACTGAGAGCAGCATTCTAAGACAGACTGAGAGCAGCATTCTAAGACAGACAGAACAGAATTCTAAGCCTGGGAGCAGCATTCTAAGGTACACTGACAGCGTTCTAAGACTGAGAGCACCATGGTAAGTGGGACTGAGAGTCGCATTGGAAGACAGACTGAGAGCAGCGTTCTAAGACAGACATAGTCATAACTCAAAGACTGGGAGCAGCATTCTAAGATAGACTGCGAGCAGCATGATAAGTAAGACTGAGAATAGCATTCTAGGATAGATAGAAAAATTTTATGGCAGACTGAGAGCAGCATTCTGAGACAGAGTGCAGCATCCTAAGACAGACAGAGAGCAGCATTCGAAGACAGACTGGGAGAAGCTTTCATAGACAGACTGAAAGAAGCATTTGAAGACAGTCTGTCAGCAGCATTCTAAGACTGAGAGCAGGATTCTAAGAGGGACTGAGAGCAGCATTGTAAGAGAGACTGAGAGCAGCAATCTAAGGCTGAGAGCAGTATTCGAAGACTGGGAGCTGCATTCTAAGACAGACTGAGGGAAGCATGATGAGCCTGAGTATAGCATTCTAAAACAGATATAAAACATAATTCTATGACTGGGAGAAGCATTCTAAGATAGAGTGAGAGCTGCATTCTAAGACAGACTGAGAGAAGCATTTGAACAGTCTGAGATGGGCATTCTGTGACAGACTGAGAGCTTCATAGTGACACAGACTGAGATCAGAATTCTAAGAGAGACTGTGAGCTACATTGTGACATAGACTGAGCTGTATTCTAAGGCAGACAGAGAGCAGCATGATAAGTGAGATTGAGAATAGCGTCCTAAGATAGATAGAGAATTTTAAGGCAGACTGAGGGCATCATTCTAACACAGACTTAGAGGAGCTTTCTAAAAGAGACTGAGAGGTACATTATGACATAGACTGAGAGCCGCATTCTTAACGCAGCCTGAGAGCAGCATTTTGAGGAAGACTGAGAGCAGCATTCTAAGGCAGACTGCGAACAGCTTTCTTAGACAGACTGAGAGAAGCATACGAGGACAGTCTCAGAGCAGCATTCTAAGAGAGACAGAGATTAGCATTCCAGGACAGACTGAGAGCACCATTCAAAGACAGACATAGACCAGAATTCTAAGACTGGGAGCAGCATTCTAAGTCAGACTGAGAACAGCATGGTGAGTGAGACTGAGAGTAGCATTCTAAGATACGTAGAATAATTTTATGGCAGACTGAGAGCAGCATTCTAAGACAGACAGAGAGCAGCATAGCAAGTGAGACTGAGAATAGTTTTCTAAAATAGACAGAAGAATTATATGGCAGACTAAGAGCAGCATTCTAGGAGAGACTTAGAGCAGCATTCTAAGACATACTGAGAGAAGCATTCTAGGACAGACAGAGAGCAGCGTTCTAAGACAGCCTGAGAGCTGCATTGTGACACAGACTGAGATCAGAATTCTAAGAGAGACTGAGGGCTGCATTGTGACAAAGACTGACAGCAGAATTCTAAGACAGAATGAGATCTGCATTGTGACATAGACTGAGAGCAGTATTCTAGAGGTAGACTCTGAGCAGCATGGTAAGTTGAGATTGAGAACAGCGTTCTAATATTGACAGAGAATTTTTAGGCAGATTGAGAGTATCATTCTAACACAGAGTGAGAGCAGTATTCTAAGACGGTCTGTGAACAGCTTTCTGGTACAGACAGAGAAGCAGCATTCTAGTACAGACAGAGTGCAGCATTCCAGGACAGACTGAGAGCAGCATTCCAAAACCGACTGAGAGCAGCATTCCAGGACCGACTGAGAGCAGCATTCCAGGACCGACTGAGAGCAGCATTCCAGGACCGACTGAGAGCATCATTCCAGGACAGACTGAGA
>JAESHU010000113.1:420456-439000 GCA_017639245.1 Myiopsitta monachus | reverse complement strand
AATTGCTACAAACAGGTTACAAGTGGGAAAAAATGGGTTGGAAATAGCCAAAAATGTCTTAAAACTGGGAAGGACATGGGCAAAAAAGGGATAGAAATGACCAAAAATGTCTCAGAAAGAGTCAAAAATGGATTCAGAGAGGATAGAAGTGGGTAAAATGGGTAGGAAATATCCAAACATGGCTTGAAACTGGGAAAGATATGAGTAAAAAAGGGATAGAAATGGCCAAAAATGTAATGGGAATGGTCAAAAATTGCTACAAACAGGTTAGAAGATGGGAAAAAAAAGGTTGGAAATAGCAAAAATATCTAAAAACAGGGAAATATATGGGCAAAAGCGGGTTACAAATGACCAAAACAGGCTTAGAAATGGTCAAAAAAGCCTTCCAACAGGTTAGAAGTGGGTAAAATGGGTTGGAAATATCCAAACATGGCTTGAAACTGGGAAAGATGAGCAAAAAAGGGATAGAAATGGCCAAAAATGTCCTGGGAATGGTCAAAAATTGCTACAAACAGGTTAGCAAGTGGGAAAAAATGGGTTGGAAATAGCCAAAAATGTCTTAAAACTGGGAAGGATATGGGCAAAAAAGGGATAGAAATGACCAAAAATGTCTCAGAAAGAGTCAAAAATGGATTCAGAGAGGATAGAAGTGGGCAAAATGGGTTGGAAATATCCAAACATGGCTTGAAACTCGGAAGGATATGAGTGAAAAAGGGATAGAAATGGCCAAAAATGTCCTGGGAATGGTCAAAAATTGCTACAAACAGGTTACAAGTGGGAAAAAATGGGTTGGAAATAGCCAAAAATGTCTTAAAACTGGGAAGGATATGGGCAAAAAAGGGATAGAAATGACCAAAAATGTCTCAGAAAGAGTTCAAAAATGGATTCAGAGAGGATAGAAGTGGGCAAAATGGGTTGGAAATATCCAAACATGGCTTGAAACTGGGAAAGATGAGCAAAAAAGGGATAGAAATGGCCAAAAATGTCCTGGGAATGGTCAAAAATTGCTACAAACAGGTTAGATGTGGGAAAAAAAAGGTTGGAAATAGCAAAAATATCTAAAAACAGGGAAATATATGGGCAAAAGCAGGTTACAAATGACCAAAACAGGCTTTGAAATGGTCAAAAAAGCCTTCCACCTGGTCAGAAGTGGGTAAAATGGGTTGGAAATATCCAAACATGGCTTGAAACTCGGAAGGATATGAGTGAAAAAGGGATAGAAATGGCCAAAAATGTCCTGGGAATAGTCAAAAACTGCTACAAACAGGTTACAAGTGGGAAAAAATGGGTTGGAAATAGCCAAAAATGTCTTAAAACTGGGAAGGATATGGGCAAAAAAGAGATAGAAATGACCAAAAATGTCTCAGAAAGAGTTAAAAATGGTTTCAGAGAGGATAGAAGTGGGCAAAATGGGTTGGAAATATCCAAACATGGCTTGAAACTGGGAAAGATATGAGTGAAAAAGGGATAGAAATGGCCAAAAATGTCCTGGGAATGGTCAAAAATTGCTACAAACAGGTTAGATGTGGGAAAAAAAAGTTTGGAAATAGCAAAAATATCTAAAAACAGAGAAATATATGGGCAAAAGCAGGTTACAAATGACCAAAACAGGCTTAGAAATGGTCAAAAAAGCCTTCCAACAGGTTAGAAGTGGGTAAAATGGGTTGGAAATATCCAAACATGGCTTGAAACTGGGAAAGATGAGCAAAAAAGGGATAGAAATGGCCAAAAATGTCCTGGGAATGGTCAAAAATTGCTACAAACAGGTTACAAGTGGGAAAAAATGGGTTGGAAATAGCCAAGAATGTCTTAAAACTGGGAAGGATATGGGCAAAAAAGGGAATAGAAATGACCAAAAATGTCTCAGAAAGAGTCAAAAATGGATTCAGAGAGGATAGAAGTGAGCAAAATGGGTTGGAAATATCCAAACATGGCTTGAAACTGGGAAAGATATGAGTAAAAAAGGGATAGAAATGGCCAAAAATGTAATGGGAATGGTCAAAAATTGCTACAAACAGGCAAGATGTGGGAAAAAAAAAGGTTGGAAATAGCAAAAATATCTAAAAACAGGGAAATATATGGGCAAAAGCGGGTTACAAATGACCAAAACAGGCTTAGAAATGGTCAAAAAAGCCTTCCAACAGGTTAGAAGTGGGTAAAATGGGTTGGAAATATCCAAACATGGCTTGAAACCTGAGAAAGATGAGCAAAAAAGGGATAGAAATGGCCAAAAATGTCTTGGGAATAGTCAAAAATTGCTACAAACAGGTTAGAAGTGGGAAAAAATGGGTTGGAAATAGCCAAAAATGTCTTAAAACTGGAAGGATATGGGCAAAAAAGGGATAGAAATGACCAAAAATGTCTCAGAAAGAGTCAAAAATGGATTCAGAGAGGATAGAAGTGGGCAAAATGGGTTGGAAATATCCAAACATGGCTTGAAACTGGGAAAGATATGAGTAAAAAAGGGATAGAAATGGCCAAAAATGTAATGGGAATGGTCAAAAATTGCTACAAACAGGTTAGATGTGGGAAAAAAAAGGTTGGAAATAGCAAAAATATCTAAAAACAGGGAAATATATGGGCAAAAGCAGGTTACAAATGACCAAAACAGGCTTTGAAATGGTCAAAAAAGCCTTCCACCTGGTCAGAAGTGGGTAAAATGGGTTGGAAATATCCAAACATGGCTTGAAACTCGGGAAGATATGAGTGAAAAAAGGGATAGAAATGGCCAAAAATGTCCTGGGAATAGTCAAAAACTTGCTACAAACAGGTTACAAGTGGGAAAAAATGGGTTGGAAATAGCCAAAAATGTCTTAAAACTGGGAAGGATATGGGCAAAAAAGAGGATAGAAATGACCAAAAATGTCTCAGAAAGAGTCAAAAATGGATTTCAGAGAGGATAGAAGTGGGCAAAATGGGTTGGAAATATCCAAACATGGCTTGAAACTGGGAAAGATATGAGTGAAAAAAGGGATAGAAATGGCCAAAAATGTACTGGGAATGGTCAAAAATTGCTACAAACAGGTTAGATGTGGGAAAAAAAAGGTTGGAAATAGCAAAAATATCTAAAAACAGAGAAATATATGGGCAAAAGCGGTTACAAATGACCAAAACAGGCTTAGAAATGGTCAAAAAAGCCTTCCAACAGGTTAGAAGTGGGTAAAATGGGTTGGAAATATCCAAACATGGCTTGAAACTGGGAAAGATGAGCAAAAAAGGGATAGAAATGGCCAAAAATGTCCTGGGAATGGTCAAAAATTGCTACAAACAGGTTACAAGTGGGAAAAAATGGGTTGGAAATAGCCAAGAATGTCTTAAAACTGGGAAGGATATGGGCAAAAAAGGGATAGAAATGACCAAAAATGTCTCAGAAAGAGTCAAAAATGGATTCAGAGAGGATAGAAGTGAGCAAAATGGGTTGGAAATATCCAAACATGGCTTGAAACTGGGAAAGATATGAGTAAAAAAGGGATAGAAATGGCCAAAAATGTCTGGGAATGGTCAAAAATTGCTACAAACAGGCTAGATGTGGGAAAAAAAAGGTTGGAAATAGCAAAAATATCTAAAAACAGGGAAATATATGGGCAAAAGCGGGTTACAAATGACCAAAACAGGCTGTGAAATGGTCAAAAAAGCCTTCCAACAGGTTAGAAGTGGGTAAAATGGGTTGGAAATATCCAAACATGGCTTGAACCTGAGAAAGATGAGCAAAAAAGGGATAGAAATGGCCAAAAATGTCTTGGGAATGGTCAAAAATTGCTACAAACAGGTTAGAAGTGGGAAAAAATGGGTTGGAAATACCCAAAAATGTCTTAAAACTGGAAGGATATGGGGAAAAAAGGGATAGAAATGACCAAAAATGTCTCAGAAGGAGTCAAAAATGGATTCAGAGAGGATAGAAGTGGGCAAAATGGGTTGGAAATATGAAAACATGTCTTGAAACTCGGAAGGATATGAGTGAAAAAGGGATAGAAATGGCCAAAAATGTCCTGGGAATAGTCAAAAACTGCTACAAACAGGTTACAAGTGGGAAAAAATGGGTTGGAAATAGCCAAAAATGTCTTAAAACTGGGAAGGATATGGGCAAAAAAGAGATAGAAATGACCAAAAATGTCTCAGAAAGAGTTAAAAATGGTTTCAGAGAGGATAGAAGTGGGCAAAATGGGTTGGAAATATCCAAACATGGCTTGAAACTGGAAAGATATGAGTGAAAAAGGGATAGAAATGGCCAAAAATGTCCTGGGAATGGTCAAAAATTGCTACAAACAGGTTAGATGTGGGAAAAAAAAGTTTGGAAATAGCAAAAATATCTAAAAACAGGAAATATATGGGCAAAAGCAGGTTACAAATGACCAAAACAGGCTTAGAAATGGTCAAAAAAGCCTTCCAACAGGTTAGAAGTGGGTAAAATGGGTTGGAAATATCCAAACATGGCTTGAAACTGGGAAAGATGAGCAAAAAAGGGATAGAAATGGCCAAAAATGTCCTGGGAATGGTCAAAAATTGCTACAAACAGGTTACAAGTGGGAAAAAATGGGTTGGAAATAGCCAAGAATGTCTTAAAACTGGGAAGGATATGGGCAAAAAAGGGATAGAAATGACCAAAAATGTCTCAGAAAGAGTCAAAAATGGATTCAGAGAGGATAGAAGTGAGCAAAATGGGTTGGAAATATCCAAACATGGCTTGAAACTGGGAAAGATATGAGTAAAAAAGGGATAGAAATGGCCAAAAATGTAATGGGAATGGTCAAAAATTGCTACAAACAGGCAAGATGTGGGAAAAAAAAAGGTTGGAAATAGCAAAAATATCTAAAAACAGGGAAATATATGGGCAAAAGCGGGTTACAAATGACCAAAACAGGCTTAGAAATGGTCAAAAAAGCCTTCCAACAGGTTAGAAGCGGGTAAAATGGGTTGGAAATATCCAAACATGGCTTGAACCTGAGAAAGATGAGCAAAAAAGGGATAGAAATGGCCAAAAATGTCTTGGGAATGGTCAAAAATTGCTACAAACAGGTTAGAAGTGGGAAAAAATGGGTTGGAAATACCCAAAAATGTCTTAAAACTGGAAGGATATGGGGAAAAAAGGGATAGAAATGACCAAAAATGTCTCAGAAAGAGTCAAAAATGGATTCAGAGAGGATAGAAGTGGGCAAAATGGGTTGGAAATATGCAAACATGTCTTGAAACTTGGAAGGATATGAGTGAAAAAGGGATAGAAATGGCCAAAAATGTCCTGGGAATAGTCAAAAACTGCTACAAACAGGTTACAAGTGGGAAAAAATGGGTTGGAAATAGCCAAAAATGTCTTAAAACTGGGAAGGATATGGGCAAAAAAGAGATAGAAATGACCAAAAATGTCTCAGAAAGAGTTAAAAATGGTTTCAGAGAGGATAGAAGTGGGCAAAATGGGTTGGAAATATCCAAACATGGCTTGAAACTGGAAAGATATGAGTGAAAAAGGGATAGAAATGGCCAAAAATGTCCTGGGAATGGTCAAAAATTGCTACAAACAGGTTAGATGTGGGAAAAAAAAGTTTGGAAATAGCAAAAATATCTAAAAACAGAGAAATATATGGGCAAAAGCAGGTTACAAATGACCAAAACAGGCTTAGAAATGGTCAAAAAAGCCTTCCAACAGGTTAGAAGTGGGTAAAATGGGTTGGAAATATCCAAACATGGCTTGAAACTGGGAAAGATGAGCAAAAAAGGGATAGAAATGGCCAAAAATGTCCTGGGAATGGTCAAAAATTGCTACAAACAGGTTACAAGTGGGAAAAAATGGGTTGGAAATAGCCAAGAATGTCTTAAAACTGGGAAGGATATGGGCAAAAAAGGGATAGAAATGACCAAAAATGTCTCAGAAAGAGTCAAAAATGGATTCAGAGAGGATAGAAGTGAGCAAAATGGGTTGGAAATATCCAAACATGGCTTGAAACTGGGAAAGATATGAGTAAAAAAGGGATAGAAATGGCCAAAAATGTAATGGGAATGGTCAAAAATTGCTACAAACAGACAAGATGTGGGAAAAAAAAAGGTTGGAAATAGCAAAAATATCTAAAAACAGGGAAATATATGGGCAAAAGCGGGTTACAAATGACCAAAACAGGCTTAGAAATGGTCAAAAAAGCCTTCCAACAGGTTAGAAGCGGGTAAAATGGGTTGGAAATATCCAAACATGGCTTGAACCTGAGAAAGATGAGCAAAAAAGGGATAGAAATGGCCAAAAATGTCCTGGGAATGGTCAAAAATTGCTACAAACAGGTTAGAAGTGGGAAAAAATGGGTTGGAAATAGCCAAGAATGTCTTAAAACTGGAAGGATATGGGGAAAAAAGGGATAGAAATGACCAAAAATGTCTCAGAAAGAGTCAAAAATGGATTCAGAGAGGATAGAAGTGGGCAAAATGGGTTGGAAATATGCAAACATGTCTTGAAACTTGGAAGGATATGAGTGAAAAAGGGATAGAAATGGCCAAAAATGTCCTGGGAATAGTCAAAAACTGCTACAAACAGGTTACAAGTGGGAAAAAATGGGTTGGAAATAGCCAAAAATGTCTTAAAACTGGGAAGGATATGGGCAAAAAAGAGATAGAAATGACCAAAAATGTCTCAGAAAGAGTTAAAAATGGTTTCACAGAGGATAGAAGTGGGCAAAATGGGTTGGAAATATCCAAACGTGGCTTGAAACTGGGAAAGATGAGCAAAAAAGTGATAGAAATGGCCAAAAATGTCCTGGGAATGGTCAAAAATTGCTACAAACAGGTTACAAGTGATAAAAAAAGGGTTGGAAATAGCCAAGAATGTCTTAAAACTGGGAATGATATGGGCAAAAAAGGGGTAGGAATGACCAAAAATGACTCCGAAAGAGTCAAAAATGGATTCAGAGAGGATAGAAGTGAGCAAAATGGGTTGGAAATATCCAAACATGTCTTGAAACTGGGAAAGATGAGCAAAAAAGGGATAGAAATGGCCAAAAATGTCCTGGGAATTGTCAAAAATTGCTACAAACAGGTTACAAGTGGGAAAAAATGGGTTGGAAATAGCCAAAAATGTCTTAAAACTGGGAAGGACATGGGCAAAAAAGGGGTAGAAATGACCAAAAATGTCTCAGAAAGAGTTAAAAATGGATTCAGAGAGGATAGAAGTGAGCAAAATGGGTTGGAAATATCCAAACATGGCTTGAAACTCGGAAGGATATGAGTAAAAAAGGGATAGAAATGGCCAAAAATGTTCTGGGAATGGTCAAAAATTGCTACAAACAGGTTAGATGTTGGAAAAAATGGGTTGGAAATTGCAAAAATATCTAAAAACAGGGAAATATATGGGCAAAAGCGGGTTACAAATGACCAAAACAGGCTTAGAAACGGTCAAAAAAGCCTTCCACCTGGTTAGAAGTGGGTAAAATGGGTTGGAAATATCCAAACATGGCTTGAAATTGGGAAAGATGAGCAAAAAAGGGATAGAAATGGCCAAATATGTCTTGGGAATAGTCAAAAATTGCTACAAAGAGGTTAGAAGTGGGAAAAAATGGGTTGGAAATAGCCAAAAATGTCTTAAAACTGGGAAGGACATGGGCAAAAAAGGGGTAGAAATGACCAAAAATGTCTCAGAAAGAGTCAAAAAAGGATTCAGAGAGGATAGAAGTGAGCAAAATGGGTTGGAAATATCCAAACATGGCTTGAAACTGGGAAAGATATGAGTAAAAAAGGGATAGAAATGGCCAAAAATGTCCTGGGAATGGTCAAAAATTGCTACAAACAGGCAAGATGTGGGAAAAAAAAGGTTGGAAATAGCAAAAAATATCTAAAAACAGGGAAAGATATGGGCAAAAGCGGGTTACAAATGACCAAAACAGGCTTTGAAATGGTCAAAAAAGCCTTCCACCTGGTTAGAAGTGGGTAAAATGGGTTGGAAATATCCAAACATGGCTTGAAACTGGGAAAGATATGAGCAAAAAAGGGATAGAAATGGCCAAAAATGTCTTGGGAATGGTCAAAAATTGCTACAAACAGGTTACAAGTGGGAAAAAATGGGTTGGAAATAGCCAAAAATGTCTTAAAACTGGGAAGGACATGGGCAAAAAAGGGATAGAAATGACCAAAAATGTCTCAGAAAGAGTCAAAAATGGATTCAGAGGGGATAGAAGGGGGCAAAATGGGTTGGAAATATCCAAACATGGCTTGAAGCTGGGAAGGATATGAGTAAAAAAGGGATAGAAATGGCCAAAAATGTAATGGGAATGGTCAAAAATTGCTACAAACAGGTTAGAAGTGGGAAAAAACGGGTTGGAAATAGCCAAAAATGTCTTAAAACTGGGAAGGATATGGGCAAAAAAGGGATAGAAATGACCAAAAATGTCTCAGAAAGAGTCAAAAATGGATTCAGAGAGGATAGAAGTGAGCAAAATGGGTTGGAAATATCCAAACATGGCTTGAAACTGGGAAAGATATGAGTAAAAAAGGGATAGAAATGGCCAAAAATGTAATGGGAATGGTCAAAAATTGCTACAAACAGGCAAGATGTGGGAAAAAAAAAGGTTGGAAGTAGCAAAAATATCTAAAAACAGGGAAATATATGGGCAAAAGCAGGTTACAAATGACCAAAACAGGCTTTGAAATGGTCAAAAAAGCCTTCCACCTGGTCAGAAGTGGGTAAAATGGGTTGGAAATATCCAAACATGGCTTGAAACTCGGAAGGATATGAGTGAAAAAGGGATAGAAATGGCCAAAAATGTCCTGGGAATAGTCAAAAACTGCTACAAACAGGTTACAAGTGGGAAAAAATGGGTTGGAAATAGCCAAAAATGTCTTAAAACTGGGAAGGATATGGGCAAAAAAGGGATAGAAATGACCAAAAATGTCTCAGAAAGAGTCAAAAATGGATTCAGAGAGGATAGAAGTGAGCAAAATGGGTTGGAAATATCCAAACATGGCTTGAAACTGGGAAAGATATGAGTAAAAAAGGGATAGAAATGGCCAAAAATGTAATGGGAATGGTCAAAAATTGCTACAAACAGGCAAGATGTGGGAAAAAAAAAGGTTGGAAATAGCAAAAATATCTAAAAACAGGGAAATATATGGGCAAAAGCGGGTTACAAATGACCAAAACAGGCTGTGAAATGGTCAAAAAAGCCTTCCAACAGGTTAGAAGTGGGAAAAAATGGGTTGGAAATACCCAAAAATGTCTTAAAACTGGAAGGATATGGGGAAAAAAGGGATAGAAATGACCAAAAATGTCTCAGAAAGAGTCAAAAATGGATTCAGAGAGGATAGAAGTGGGCAAAATGGGTTGGAAATATGCAAACATGTCTTGAAACTTGGAAAGATATGAGTAAAAAAGGGATAGAAATGGCCAAAAATGTAATGGGAATGGTCAAAAATTGCTACAAACAGGTTTGATGTGGGAAAAAAAAGGTTGGAAATAGCAAAAAAATCTAAAAACAGGGAAATATATGGGCAAAAGCGGGTTACAAATGACCAAAACAGGCTTTGAAATGGTCAAAAAAGCCTTCCAACAGGTTAGAAGTGGGTAAAATGGGTTGGAAATATCCAAACATGGCTTGAAACTCGGAAGGATATGAGTGAAAAAGGGATAGAAATGGCCAAAAATGTCCTGGGAATAGTCAAAAACTGCTACAAACAGGTTACAAGTGGGAAAAAATGGGTTGGAAATAGCCAAAAATGTCTTAAAACTGGGAAGGATATGGGCAAAAAAGAGATAGAAATGACCAAAAATGTCTCAGAAAGAGTTAAAAATGGTTTCAGAGAGGATAGAAGTGGGCAAAATGGGTTGGAAATATCCAAACGTGGCTTGAAACTGGGAAAGATATGAGTGAAAAAGGGATAGAAATGGCCAAAAATGTCCTGGGAATGGTCAAAAATTGCTACAAACAGGTTAGATGTGGGAAAAAAAAGGTTGGAAATAGCAAAAATATCTAAAAACAGGGAAATATATGGGCAAAAGCAGGTTACAAATGACCAAAACAGGCTTAGAAATGGTCAAAAACGCCTTCCAACAGGTTAGAAGTGGGTAAAATGGGTTGGAAATATCCAAACATGGCTTGAAACTGGGAAAGATGAGCAAAAAAGGGATAGAAATGGCCAAAAATGTCCTGGGAATGGTCAAAAATTGCTACAAACAGGTTACAAGTGATAAAAAAAGGGTTGGAAATAGCCAAGAATGTCTTAAAACTGGGAATGATATGGGCAAAAAAGGGGTAGAAATGACCAAAAATGACTCAGAAAGAGTCAAAAATGGATTCAGAGAGGATAGAAGTGAGCAAAATGGGTTGGAAATATCCAAACATGTCTTGAAACTGGGAAAGATGAGCAAAAAAGGGATAGAAATGGCCAAAAATGTCCTGGGAATGGTCAAAAATTGCTACAAACAGGTTACAAGTGGGAAAAAATGGGTTGGAAATAGCCAAAAATGTCTTAAAACTGGGAAGGACATGGGCAAAAAAGGGGTAGAAATGACCAAAAATGTCTCAGAAAGAGTTAAAAATGGATTCAGAGAGGATAGAAGTGGGCAAAATGGGTTGGAAATATCCAAACATGGCTTGAAACTGGGAAAGATATGAGTAAAAAAGGGATAGAAATGGCCAAAAATGTAATGGGAATGGTCAAAAATTGCTACAAACAGGTTAGATGCTGGAAAAAAAAGTTTGGAAATAGCAAAAATATCTAAAAACAGGGAAATAAATGGGCAAAAGCAGGTTACAAATGACCAAAACAGGCTTAGAAATGGTCAAAAAAGCCTTCCAACAGGTTAGAAGTGGGTAAAATGGGTTGGAAATATCCAAACATGGCTTGAAACTGGGAAAGATGAGCAAAAAAGGGATAGAAATGGCCAAAAATGTCCTGGGAATGGTCAAAAATTGCTACAAACAGGTTAGAAGTGGGAAAAAATGGGTTGGAAATAGCCAAAAATGTCTTAAAACTGGGAAGGATATGGGCAAAAAAGGGATAGAAATGACCAAAAATGTTTCAGAAAGAGTCAAAAATGGATTCAGAGAGGATAGAAGTGAGCAAAATGGGTTGGAAATATCCAAACATGGCTTGAAACTGGGAAAGATATGAGTAAAAAAGGGATAGAAATGGCCAAAAATGTCCTGGGAATGGTCAAAAATTGCTACAAACAGGTTACAAGTGGGAAAAAATGGGTTGGAAATAGCCAAGAATGTCTTAAAACTGGGAAGGATATGGGCAAAAAAGGGATAGAAATGACCAAAAATGTCTCAGAAAGAGTCAAAAATGGATTCAGAGAGGATAGAAGTGAGCAAAATGGGTTGGAAATATCCAAACATGGCCTGAAACTGGGAAAGATATGAGTAAATAGGGATAAAAATGGTCAAAAATGTCTTGGGAATGGTCAAAAATTGCTACAAACAGGCAAGATGTGGGAAAAAAAAGGTTGGAAATAGCAAAAAATATCTAAAAACAGGGAAAGATATGGGCAAAAGCGGGTTACAAATGACCAAAACAGGCTTTGAAATGGTCAAAAAAGCCTTCCACCTGGTTAGATGTGGGTAAAATGGGTTGGAAATATCCAAACATGGCTTGAAACTCGGAAGAATATGAGTGAAAAAGGGATAGAAATGGCCAAAAATGTCTTGGGAATGGTCAAAAATTGCTACAAACAGGTTACAAGTGGGAAAAAATGGGTTGGAAATAGCCAAAAATGTCTTAAAACTGGGAAGGACATGGGCAAAAAAGGGATAGAAATGACCAAAAATGTCTCAGAAAGAGTCAAAAATGGATTCAGAGAGGATAGAAGGGGGCAAAATGGGTTGGAAATATCCAAACATGGCTCGAAACTCGGAAGGATATGAGTAAAAAAGGGATAGAAATGGCCAAAAATGTAATGGGAATGGTCAAAAATTGCTACAAACAGGTTAGAAGTGGGAAAAAACGGGCTGGAAATAGCCAAAAATGTCTTAAAACTGGGAAGGATATGGGCAAAAAAGGGATAGAAATGACCAAAAATGTCTCAGAAAGAGTCAAAAATGGATTCAGAGAGGATAGAAGTGAGCAAAATGGGTTGGAAATATCCAAACATGGCTTGAAACTGGGAAAGATATGAGTAAAAAAGGGATAGAAATGGCCAAAAATGTAATGGGAATGGTCAAAAATTGCTACAAACAGGCAAGATGTGGGAAAAAAAAAGGTTGGAAGTAGCAAAAATATCTAAAAACAGGGAAATATATGGGCAAAAGCAGGTTACAAATGACCAAAACAGGCTTTGAAATGGTCAAAAAAGCCTTCCACCTGGTCAGAAGTGGGTAAAATGGGTTGGAAATATCCAAACATGCCTTGAAACTCGGAAGGATATGAGTGAAAAAGGGATAGAAATGGCCAAAAATGTCCTGGGAATAGTCAAAAACTGCTACAAACAGGTTACAAGTGGGAAAAAATGGGTTGGAAATAGCCAAAAATGTCTTAAAACTGGGAAGGATATGGGCAAAAAAGAGATAGAAATGACCAAAAATGTCTCAGAAAGAGTTAAAAATGGTTTCAGAGAGGATAGAAGTGGGCAAAATGGGTTGGAAATATCCAAACATGGCTTGAAACTGGGAAAGATATGAGTGAAAAAGGGATAGAAATGGCCAAAAATGTCCTGGGAATGGTCAAAAATTGCTACAAACCGGTTAGATGTGGGAAAAAAAAGTTTGGAAATAGCAAAAATATCTAAAAACAGAGAAATATATGGGCAAAAGCGGGTTACAAATGACCAAAACAGGCTTAGAAATGTTGAAAAAAGCCTTCCAACAGGTTAGAAGTGGGTAAAATGGGTTGGAAATATCCAAACGTGGCTTGAAACTGGGAAAGATGAGCAAAAAAGGGATAGAAATGGCCAAAAATGTCCTGGGAATGGTCAAAAATTGCTACAAACAGGTTACAAGTGGGAAAAAATGGGTTGGAAATAGCCAAGAATGTCTTAAAACTGGGAAGGATATGGGCAAAAAAGGGATAGAAATGACCAAAAATGTCTCAGAAAGAGTCAAAAATGGATTCAGAGAGGATAGAAGTGGGCAAAATGGGTTGGAAATATGCAAACATGTCTTGAAACTTGGAAAGATATGAGTAAAAAAGGGATAGAAATGGCCAAAAATGTAATGGGAATGGTCAAAAATTGCTACAAACAGGTTTGATGTGGGAAAAAAAAGGTTGGAAATAGCAAAAAAATCTAAAAACAGGGAAATATATGGGCAAAAGCGGGTTACAAATGACCAAAACAGGCTTTGAAATGGTCAAAAAAGCCTTCCACCTGGTCAGAAGTGGGTAAAATGGGTTGGAAATATCCAAACATGGCTTGAAACTCGGAAGGATATGAGTGAAAAAGGGATAGAAATGGCCAAAAATGTCCAGGGAATAGTCAAAAACTGCTACAAACAGGTTACAAGTGGGAAAAAATGGGTTGGAAATAGCCAAAAATGTCTTAAAACTGGGAAGGATATGGGCAAAAAAGAGATACAAATGACCAAAAATGTCTCAGAAAGAGTTAAAAATGGTTTCAGAGAGGATAGAAGTGGGCAAAATGTATTGGAAATATCCAAACGTGGCTTGAAACTGGGAAAGATATGAGTGAAAAAGGGATAGAAATGGCCAAAAATGTCCTGGGAATGGTCAAAAATTGCTACAAACAGGTTAGATGTGGGAAAAAAAAGGTTGGAAATAGCAAAAATATCTAAAAACAGGGAAATATATGGGCAAAAGCAGGTTACAAATGACCAAAACAGGCTTAGAAATGGTCAAAAACGCCTTCCAACAGGTTAGAAGTGGGTAAAATGGGTTGGAAATATCCAAACATGGCTTGAAACTGGGAAAGATGAGCAAAAAAGGGATAGAAATGGCCAAAAATGTCCTGGGAATGGTCAAAAATTGCTACAAACAGGTTACAAGTGATAAAAAAAGTGTTGGAAATAGCCAAGAATGTCTTAAAACTGGGAATGATATGGGCAAAAAAGGGGTAGAAATGACCAAAAATGACTCAGAAAGAGTCAAAAATGGATTCAGAGAGGATAGAAGTGAGCAAAATGGGTTGGAAATATCCAAACATGTCTTGAAACTGGGAAAGATGAGCAAAAAAGGGATAGAAATGGCCAAAAATGTCCTGGGAATGGTCAAAAATTGCTACAAACAGGTTACAAGTGGGAAAAAATGGGTTGGAAATAGCCAAAAATGTCTTAAAACTGGGAAGGACATGGGCAAAAAAGGGGTAGAAATGACCAAAAATGTCTCAGAAAGAGTTAAAAATGGATTCAGAGAGGATAGAAGTGGGTAAAATGGGTTGGAAATATCCAAACATGGCTTGAAACTCGGAAGAATATGAGTGAAAAAGGGATAGAAATGGCCAAAAATGTCTTGGGAATGGTCAAAAATTGCTACAAACAGGTTACAAGTGGGAAAAAATGGGTTGGAAATAGCCAAGAATGTCTTAAAACTGGGAAGGATATCGGCAAAAAAGGGGTAGAAATGACCAAAAATGTCTCAGAAAGAGTCAAAAATGGATTCAGAGAGGATAGAAGTGGGCAAAATGGGTAGGAAATATCCAAACATGGCTTGAAACTGGGAAAGATATGAGTAAAAAAGGGATAGAAATGGCCAAAAATGTAATGGGAATGGTCAAAAATTGCTACAAACAGGCAAGATGTGGGAAAAAAAAGGTTGGAAATAGCAAAAATATCTAAAAACAGGGAAATAAATGGGCAAAAGCAGGTTACAAATGACCAAAACAGGCTTAGAAATGTTGAAAAAAGCCTTCCAACAGGTTAGAAGTGGGTAAAATGGGTTGGAAATATCCAAACATGGCTTGAAACTGGGAAAGATGAGCAAAAAAGGGATAGAAATGGCCAAAAATGTCCTGGGAATGGTCAAAAATTGCTACAAACAGGTTAGAAGTGGGAAAAAATGGGTTGGAAATAGCCAAAAATGTCTTAAAACTGGGAAGGATATGGGCAAAAAAGGGATAGAAATGACCAAAAATGTCTCAGAAAGAGTCAAAAATGGATGCAGAGAGGATAGAAGTGGGCAAAATGGGTTGGAAATATCCAAACATGGCTTGAAACTCGGAAGGATATGAGTGAAAAAGGGATAGAAATGGCCAAAAATGTCCTGGGAATGGTCAAAAATTGCTACAAACAGGTTACAAGTGGGAAAAAATGGGTTGGAAATAGCCAAAAATGTCTTAAAACTTGGAAGGATATGGGCAAAAAAGGGATAGAAATGACCAAAAATTTCTCTGAAAGAGTCAAAAATGGATTCAGAGAGGATAGAAGTGGGCAAAATGGGTTGGAAATATCCAAACATGGCTTGAAACTGGGAAAGATATAAGTGAAAAAGGGATAGAAATGGCCAAAAAAGTCCTGGGAATGGTCAAAAATTGCTACAAACAGGTTAGATGTGGGAAAAAAAAGGTTGGAAATAGCAAAAATATCTAAAAACAGGGAAATATATGGGCAAAAGCAGGTTACAAATGCCCAAAACAAGCTTAGAAATGGTCAAAAAAGCCTTCCAACAGGTTAGAAGTGGGTAAAATGGGTTGGAAATATCCAAACATGGCTTGAAACTGGGAAAGATATGAGCAAAAAAGGGATAGAAATGGCCAAAAATGTCCTGGGAATGGTCAAAAATTGCTACAAACAGGTTAGAAGTGGGAAAAAATGGGTTGGAAATAGCCAAGAATGTCTTAAAACTGGGAAGGATATGGGCAAAAAAGGGATAGAAATGACCAAAAATGTCTCAGAAAGAGTCAAAAATGGATGCAGAGAGGATAGAAGTGGGCAAAATGGGTTGAAAATATCCAAACATGGCTAGAAACTCGGAAGGATATGAGTGAAAAAGGGATAGAAATGGCCAAAAATGTCCTGGGAATGGTCAAAAATTGCTACAAACAGGTTACAAGTGGGAAAAAATGGGTTGGAAATAGCCAAAAATGTCTTAAAACTGGAAGGATATGGGGAAAAAAGGGATAGAAATGACCAAAAATGTCTCAGAAAGAGTCAAAAATGGATTCAGAGAGGATAGAAGTGGGCAAAATGGGTTGGAAATATCCAAACATGGCTTGAAACTGGGAAAGATATAAGTGAAAAAGGGATAGAAATGGCCAAAAATGTAATGGGAATGGTCAAAAATTGCTACAAACAGGCAAGATGTGGGAAAAAAAAAGGTTGGAAATAGCAAAAATATCTAAAAACAGGGAAATATATGGGCAAAAGCGGGTTACAAATGACCAAAACAGGCTGTGAAATGGTCAAAAAAGCCTTCCAACAGGTTAGAAGTGGGTAAAATGGGTTGGAAATATCCAAACATGGCTTGAACCTGAGAAAGATGAGCAAAAAAGGGATAGAAATGGCCAAAAATGTCTTGGGAATAGTCAAAAATTGCTACAAACAGGTTAGAAGTGGGAAAAAATGGGTTGGAAATACCCAAAAATGTCTTAAAACTGGAAGGATATGGGGAAAAAAGGAATAGAAATGACCAAAAATGTCTCAGAAAGAGTCAAAAATGGATGCAGAGAGGATAGAAGTGGGCAAAATGGGTTGGAAATATCCAAACATGGCTAGAAACTCGGAAGGATATGAGTGAAAAAGGGATAGAAATGGCCAAAAATGTCCTGGGAATGGTCAAAAATTGCTACAAACAGGTTACAAGTGGGAAAAAATGGGTTGGAAATAGCCAAAAATGTCTTAAAACTGGGAAGGATATGGGCAAAAAAGGGATAGAAATGACCAAAAATGTCTCAGAAAGAGTCAAAAATGGATTCAGAGAGGATAGAAGTGGGCAAAATGGGTTGGAAATATCCAAACATGGCTTGAAACTGGGAAAGATATAAGTGAAAAAGGGATAGAAATGGCCAAAAAAGTCCTGGGAATGGTCAAAAATTGCTACAAACAGGTTAGAAGTGGGAAAAAAAAGGTTGGAAATAGCAAAAATATCTAAAAACAGGGAAATATATGGGCAAAAGCAGGTTACAAATGCCCAAAACAAGCTTAGAAATTGTCAAAAAAGCCTTCCAAAAGGTTAGAAGTGGGTAAAATGGGTTGGAAATATCCAAACATGGCTTGAAACTGGGAAAGATATGAGTAAAAAAGGGATAGAAATGGCCAAAAATGTAATGGGAATGGTCAAAAATTGCTACAAACAGGCAAGATGTGGGAAAAAAAAAGGTTGGAAATAGCAAAAATATCTAAAAACAGGGAAATAAATGGGCAAAAGCGGGTTACAAATGACCAAAACAGGCTTAGAAATGTTGAAAAAAGCCTTCCAACAGGTTAGAAGTGGGTAAAATGGGTAGGAAATATCCAAACATGGCTTGAAACTCGGAAGGATATGAGTGAAAAAGGGATAGAAATGGCCAAAAATGTCCTGGGAATGGTCAAAAATTGCTACAAACAGGTTACAAGTGGGAAAAAATGGGTTGGAAATAGCCAAAAATGTCTTAAAACTGGGAAGGATATGGGCAAAAAAGGGATAGAAATGACCAAAAATGTCTCAGAAAGAGTCAAAAATGGATTCAGAGAGGATAGAAGTGAGCAAAATGGGTTGGAAATATCCAAACATGGCTTGAAACTGGGAAAGATATGAGTAAAAAAGGGATAGAAATGGCCAAAAATGTAATGGGAATGGTCAAAAATTGCTACAAACAGGCAAGATGTGGGAAAAAAAAAGGTTGGAAATAGCAAAAATATCTAAAAACAGGGAAATATATGGGCAAAAGCGGGTTACAAATGACCAAAACAGGCTGTGAAATGGTCAAAAAAGCCTTCCAACAGGTTAGAAGTGGGTAAAATGGGTTGGAAATATCCAAACATGGCTTGAAACTCGGAAGAATATGAGTGAAAAAGGGATAGAAATGGCCAAAAATGTCTTGGGAATGGTCAAAAATTGCTACAAACAGGTTACAAGTGGGAAAAAAATGGGTTGGAAATACCCAAAAATGTCTTAAAACTGGAAGGATATGGGCAAAAAAGGGATAGAAATGACCAAAAATGTCTCAGAAAGAGTCAAAAATGGATTCAGAGAGGATAGAAGTGAGCAAAATGGGTTGGAAATATCCAAACATGGCTTGAAACTGGGAAAGATATGAGTAAAAAAGGGATAGAAATGGCCAAAAATGTAATGGGAATGGTCAAAAATTGCTACAAACAGGCAAGATGTGGGAAAAAAAAAGGTTGGAAATAGCAAAAATATCTAAAAACAGGGAAATATATGGGCAAAAGCGGGTTACAAATGACCAAAACAGGCTGTGAAATGGTCAAAAAAGCCTTCCAACAGGTTAGAAGTGGGTAAAATGGGTTGGAAATATCCAAACATGGCTTGAACCTGAGAAAGATGAGCAAAAAAGGGATAGAAATGGCCAAAAATGTCTTGGGAATAGTCAAAAATAGCTACAAACAGGTTAGAAGTGGGAAAAAATGGGTTGGAAATACCCAAAAATGTCTTAAAACTGGAAGGATATGGGCAAAAAAGGGATAGAAATGACCAAAAATGTCTCAGAAAGAGTCAAAAATGGATGCAGAGAGGATAGAAGTGGGCAAAAGGG
>JAESHU010000113.1:368414-419956 GCA_017639245.1 Myiopsitta monachus | reverse complement strand
TTTTTGCCCATACACCTTCCCTGTTTTTAGATATTTTTGACTATTTCCAACCCATTTTTCCCTCTTCTAACCTGTTTTGTAGCAATTTTTGACCATTCCCAGGACATTTTTGGCCATTTCTATCCCTTTTTTGCTCATATATCCCAGTTTTAAGACATTTTTGGCTATTTCCAACCCTTTTTTCCTTCTTCTAACCTGTTTGTAGCAATTTTGACCATTCCCAAACATTTTTGCCATTTCTATCCCTTTTTTGCTCATATCTTTCCCAGTTTCAAGCCATGTTTGGATATTTCAACCCATTTTACCCACTTCTAACCTGTTGGAAGGCTTTTTTGACCATTTCAAGGCCAGTTTTGGTCATTTGTAACCCGCTTTTGCCCATATCTTTCCCCGTTTTAGATATTTTTGCTATTTCCAACCCATTTTTCCCTCTTCTAACCTGTTTGTAGCAATTTTTGACCATTCCCATTACATTTTTGGCCATTTCTATCCCTTTTTTACTCATATCTTTCCAGTTTCAAGCCATGTTTGGATATTTCCAACCCATTTTGCCCACTTCTATCCTCTCTGAATCCACTTTTGACTCTTTCAGAGACATTTTTGGTCATTTCTATCCCTTTTTGCCCATATCCTTCCCAGTTTTAAGACATTTTGGCTATTTCCAACCCATTTTTTCCCACTTCTAACCTGTTGTAGCAGTTTTTGACCATTCCCATTACATTTTTGGCCATTTCTATCCCTTTTTTGCTCATATCTTTCCCAGTTTCAAGCCATGTTTGGATATTTCCAACCCATTTTACCCACTTCTAACCTGTTGGAAGGCTTTTTTGACCATTTCAAGGCAGTTTTGGTCATTTGTAACCCGCTTTTGCCCATATGTTTCCCTGTTTTAGATATTTTTGCTGTTTCCAACCCATTTTTCCCTCTTCTAACCTGTTTGTAGCAATTTTTGACCATTCCCATTACATTTTTGGCCATTTCTATCCTTTTTTGCTCATATCTTTCCAGTTTCAAGCCATGTTTGGATATTTCCAACCCATTTTACTACTTCTAACCTGTTGGAAGGCTTTTTTGACCATTTCTAAGCCTGTTTTGGTCATTTGTAACCCGCTTTTGCCCATACTTTCCCGTTTTTAGATATTTTTGCTATTTCCAACCCATTTTTCCCTCTTCTAACCTGTTTGTAGCAATTTTTGACCATTCCCAGACATTTTTGGCCATTTCTATCCCTTTTTTGCTCATATCCTTCCCAGTTTTAAGACATTTTTGGCTATTTCCAACCCATTTTCCTACTTCTAACCTGTTTGTAGCATTTTTGACCATTCCCAAGACATTTTTGGCCATTTCTATCCCTTTTTTGCTCATATCTTCCCAGTTTCAAGCCATGTTTGGATATTTCCAACCCATTTTTCCCACTTCTAACCTGTTGGAAGGTTTTTTGACCATTTCATTACAGTTTTGGTCATTTGTAACCCGCTTTTGCCCATATCTTTCCCAGTTTTAGATATTTTTGCTATTTCCAACCCATTTTTCCCTCTTCTAACCTGTTTGTAGCATTTTTGACCATTCCCATTACATTTTTGGCCATTTCTATCCCTTTTTTACTCATATCTTTCCCAGTTTCAAGCCATGTTTGGATATTTCCAACCCATTTTGCCCACTTCTATCCTCTCTGAATCCACTTTTGACTCTTTCAGAGACATTTTTGGTCATTTCTATCCCTTTTTTGCCCATATCCTTCCCAGTTTTAAGACATTTTTGGCTATTTCCAACCCATTTTTCCCACTTCTAACCTGTTTGTAGCAGTTTTTGACCATTCCCATTACATTTTTGGCCATTTCTATCCCTTTTTTGCTCATATCTTTCCCAGTTTCAAGCCATGTTTGGATATTTCCAACCCATTTTACCCACTTCTAACCTGTTGGAAGGCTTTTTTGACCATTTCAAGGCCATTTTGGTCATTTGTAACCCGCTTTTGCCCATATCTTTCCCTGTTTTAGATATTTTTGCTATTTCCAACCCATTTTTTCCCTCTTCTAACCTGTTTGTAGCAATTTTTGACCATTCCCAGACATTTTTGGCCATTTCTATCCCTTTTTTGCTCATATCTTTCCAGTTTCAAGCCATGTTTGGATATTTCCAACCCATTTTACCCACTTCTAACCTGTTGGAAGGCTTTTTTGACCATTTCTAAGCCTGTTTTGGTCATTTGTAACCCGCTTTTGCCCATACCTTTCCTGTTTTAGATATTTTTGCTATTTCCAACCCATTTTTCCCACTTCTAACCTGTTTGTAGCAATTTTTGACCATTCCCAGGACATTTTTGGCCATTTCTATCCCTTTTTTGCTCATATCCTTCCCATTTAAGACATTTTGGCTATTTCCAACCCGTTTTTTCCTACTTCTAACCTGTTTGTAGCAATTTTTGACCATTCCCAAGACATTTTTGGCCATTTCTATCCCTTTTTTACTCATATCTTTCCAGTTTCAAGCCATGTTTGGATATTTCCAACCCATTTTACCCACTTCTAACCTGTTGGAAGGCTTTTTTGACCATTTCAGCCAGTTTTGGTCATTTGTAACCCGCTTTTGCCCATATCTTTCCCTGTTTTTAGATATTTTTGCTATTTCCAACCCATTTTTTCCCTCTTCTAACCTGTTTGTAGCAATTTTTGACCATTCCCATTACATTTTTGGCCATTTCTATCCCTTTTTTACTCATATCTTTCCCAGTTTCAAGCCATGTTTGGATATTTCCAACCCATTTTGCCCACTTCTATCCTCTCTGAATCCATTTTGACTCTTTCAGAGACATTTTTGGTCATTTCTATCCCTTTTTTGCCCATATCCTTCCCAGTTTTAAGAATTTTTGGCTATTTCCAACCCATTTTTTCCCACTTCTAACCTGATTGTAGCAGTTTTTGACCATTCCAAGAATTTTTGGCCATTTCTATCCCTTTTTTGCTCATATCTTTCCCAGTTTCAAGCCATGTTTGGATATTTCCAACCCATTTTACCCACTTCTAACCTGTTGGAAGGCTTTTTTGACCATTTCAAGGACATTTTTGGTCATTTGTAACCCGCTTTTGCCCATATCCTTCCCAGTTTTAAGACATTTTTGGCTATTTCCAACCCATTTTTTCCCACTTGTAACCTGTTTGTAGCAGTTTTTGACTATTCCCAGGACATTTTTGGCCATTTCTATCCCTTTTTCGCTCATATCCTTCCGAGTTTCAAGCCATGTTTGGATATTTCCCAACCCATTTTACCCACTTCTAACCAGGGTGAAGGCTTTTTTGACCATTTCAAAGCCTGTTTTGGTCATTTGTAACCCGCTTTTGCCCATATATTTCCTGTTTTTAGATATTTTTGCTATTTCCAACCTTTTTTTCCCACATCTAACCTGTTTGTAGCAATTTTGACCATTCCCATTGCATTTTGGCCATTTCTATCCCTTTTTTACTCATATCTTTCCAAGTTTCAGACATGTTTGCATATTTCCAACCATTTTGCTCACTTCTATCCTCTCTGAATCCATTTTGACTCTTCTGAGACATTTTTGGTCATTTCTATCCCTTTTTTGCCATGTCCTTCCCAGTTTAAGACATTTTTGGCTATTTCCAACCCATTTTTTCCCACTTGTAACCTGTTTGTAGGAATTTTTGACCATTCCCAGGACATTTTTGGCCATTTCTATCCCTTTTTCACTCATATCCTCCGAGTTTCAAGCCATGTTTGGATATTTCCAACCCATTTTGCCCACTTCTATCCTCTCTGCATCCATTTTTGACTCTTTCTGAGACATTTTTGGTCATTTCTATCCCTTTTTTGCCATATCCTTCCAGTTTTAAGACATTTTTGGGTATTTCCAACCCATTTTTTCCACTTCTAAACCTGTTTGTAGCTATTTTGACTATTCCCAAGACATTTTTGGCCATTTCTATCCCTTTTTTTGCTCATCTTTCTCAGGTTCAAGCCATGTTTGGATATTTCCAACCCATTTTACCCACTTCTAACCTGTTGGAAGGCTTTTTTGACCATTTCACAGCCTGTTTTGGTCATTTGTAACCCGCTTTTGCCCATATATTTCCCTGTTTTTAGATATTTTTGCTATTTCCAACCTTTTTTTTTCCCACATCTTGCCTGTTTGTAGCAATTTTTGACCATTCCCATTACATTTTTGGCCATTTCTATCCCTTTTTTACTCATATCTTTCCCAGTTTCAAGCCATGTTTGGATATTTCCAACCCATTTTGCTCACTTCTATCCTCTCTGAATCCATTTTTGACTCTTTCTGAGACATTTTTGGTCATTTCTATCCCTTTTTTGCCCATATCCTTCCAGTTTTAAGACATTTTTGGGTATTTCCAACCCATTTTTTTCCCACTTGTAACCTGTTTGTAGCAATTTTTGACCATTCCCAAGACATTTTTGGCCATTTCTATCCCTTTTTTCACTCATATTCTTCCGAGTTTCAAGCCATGTTTGGATATTTCCAACCCATTTTACCCACTTCTAACCTGTTGGAAGGCTTTTTTGACCATTTCACAGCCGTTTTGGTCATTTGTAACCCGCTTTTGCCCATATATTTCCCTGTTTTTAGATATTTTGCTATTTCCAACCTTTTTTTTTCCACATCTTGCCTGTTTGTAGCAATTTTTGACCATTCCCATTACATTTTGGCATTTCTATCCCTTTTTTACTCATATCTTTCCCAGTTTCAAGCCATGTTTGGATATTTCCAACCCATTTTGCTCACTTCTATCCTCTCTGAATCCATTTTTGACTCTTTCTGAGACATTTTTGGTCATTTCTATCCCTTTTTTGCCCATATCCTTCCCAGTTTTAAGACATTTTTGGCTATTTCCAACCATTTTTTCCCACTTTGTAACCTGTTTGTAGCAATTTTTGACCATTCCCAGGACATTTTTGCCATTTCTATCCCTTTTTCACTCATATCCTTCGAGTTTCAAGCCATGTTTGGATATTTCCTACCCATTTTACCCACTTCTAACCTGTTGGAAGGCTTTTTTCAACATTTCTAAGCCCTGTTTTGGTCATTTGTAACCCGCTTTTGCCCATTTATTTCCCTGTTTTTAGATATTTTTGCTATTTCCAACCCTTTTTTTTTCCCACATCTTGCCTGTTTGTAGCAATTTTTGACCATTCCCATTACATTTTTGGCCATTTCTATCCCTTTTTTACTCATATCTTTCCCAGTTTCAAGCCATGTTTGGATATTTCCAACCCATTTTACCCACTTCTAACCTGTTGGAAGGCTTTTTTGACAATTTCTAAGCTTGTTTTGGGCATTTGTAACCTGCTTTTGCCCATATATTTCCCTGTTTTAGATATTTTTGCTATTTCCAACCTTTTTTTTCCCACTTCTAACCTGTTTGTAGCAATTTTTGACCATTCCCAGGACTTTTTGGCCATTTCTATCCCTTTTTCACTTATATCTTTCCCAGTTTCAAGCCATGTTTGGATATTTCCAACCATTTGCCACTTCTATCCTCTCTGAATCCATTTTGACTCTTTCTGAGACATTTTTTGGTCATTTCTATCCCTTTTTTGCCCATATCCTTCCCAGTTTTAAGACATTTTTGGCTATTCCAACCCATTTTTTCCCACTTGTAACCTGTTTGTAGCAATTTTTGACCATTCCCAGGACATTTTGGCCATTTCTATCCCTTTTTCACTCATATCCTTCCGAGTTTCTAGCCATGTTTGGATATTTCCAACCCATTTTGCCCACTTCTATCCTCTCTGCATCCATTTTTGACTCTTTCTGAGACATTTTTGGTCATTTCTATTCCTTTTTTCCCCATATCCTTCCAGTTTTTAAGACATTTTTGGTATTTCCAACCATTTTTTCCCACTTCTAACTGTTTGTAGCAATTTTTGACTATTCCCAAGACATTTTTGGCCATTTCTATCCCTTTTTTGCTCATCTTTCTCAGGTTCAAGCCATGTTTGGATATTTCCAACCCATTTTACCCACTTCTAACCTGTTGGAAGGCTTTTTTGACCATTTCACAGCCTGTTTTGGTCATTTGTAACCCGCTTTTGCCCATATATTTCCCTGTTTTTAGATATTTTTGCTATTTCCAACCTTTTTTTTTCCCACATCTTGCCTGTTTTGTAGCAATTTTTGACCATTCCCATTACATTTTTGGCCATTTCTATCCTTTTTCACTTATATCTTTCCCAGTTTCAAGCCATGTTTGGATATTTCCAACCCATTTTGCCCACTTCTATCCTCTCTGAATCCATTTTTGACTCTTTCTGAGACATTTTTGGTCATTTCTATCCCTTTTTTCCCCATATCCTTCCAGTTTTAAGACATTTTTGGCTATTTCCAACCCATTTTTTCCCACTTGTAACCTGTTTGTAGCAATTTTTGACCATTCCCAGGACATTTTTGGCCATTTCTATCCCTTTTTCACTCATATCCTTCCGAGTTTCTAGCCATGTTTGGATATTTTCAACCCATTTTGCCCACTTCTATCCTCTCTGCATCCATTTTTGACTCTTTCTGAGACATTTTTGGTCATTTCTATCCCTTTTTTGCCCATATCCTTCCCAGTTTTTAAGACATTCTTGCTATTTCCAACCCATTTTTTCCCACTTCTAACCTGTTTGTAGCAATTTTTGACCATTCCCAGGACATTTTTGGCCATTTCTATCCCTTTTTTGCTCATATCTTTCCAGTTTCAAGCCATGTTTGGATATTTCCAACCCATTTTACCCACTTCTAACCTGTTGGAAGGCTTTTTTGACCATTTCTAAGCTTGTTTTGGGCATTTGTAACCTGCTTTTGCCCATATATTTCCCTGTTTTTAGATATTTTTGCTATTTCCAACCTTTTTTTTTCCCACATCTAACCTGTTTGTAGCAATTTTTGACCATTCCCAGGACTTTTTTGGCCATTTCTATCCCTTTTTCACTTATATCTTTCCAGTTTCAAGCCATGTTTGGATATTTCCAACCCATTTTGCCCACTTCTATCCTCTCTGAATCCATTTTTGACTCTTTCGAGAAATTTTTGGTCATTTCTATCCCTTTTTTGCCCATATCCTTCCAAGTTTTAAGACATTTTTGGCTATTTCCAACCATTTTTCCCACTTGTAACCTGTTTGTAGCAATTTTTGACCATTCCCAGGACATTTTGGCCATTTCTATCCCTTTTTCACTCATATCCTTCCGAGTTTCAAGCCATGTTTGGATATTTCCAACCCATTTTGCCCACTTCTATCCTCTCTGCATCCATTTTTGACTCTTTCTGAGACATTTTTGGTCATTTCTATCCCTTTTTTGCCCATATCCTTCCCAGTTTTAAGACATTTTGGCTATTTCCAACCCATTTTTTCCCACTTCTAACCTGTTTGTAGCAATTTTTGACCATTCCCAGGACATTTTGGCCATTTCTATCCCTTTTTTGCTCATCTTTCCCAGTTTCAAGCCATGTTTGGATATTTCCAACCCATTTTACCCACTTCTAACCTGTTGGAAGGCTTTTTTCAACATTTCTAAGCCTGTTTTGGTCATTTGTAACCTGCTTTTGCCCATTTATTTCCCTGTTTTTAGATATTTTTGCTATTTCCAACCTTTTTTTTCCCACATCTTGCCTGTTTGTAGCAATTTTTGACCATTCCCATTACATTTTTGGCCATTTCTATCCCTTTTTTACTCATATCTTTCCCAGTTTCAAGCCATGTTTGGATATTTCCTACCCATTTTGCCCACTTCTATCCTCTCTGAATCCATTTTTGACTCTTTCTGAGACATTTTTGGTCATTTCTACCCTTTTTTGCCGATATCCTTCCCAGTTTTAAGACATTCTTGGCTATTTCCAACCCATTTTTTCCCACTTGTAACCTGTTTGTAGCAATTTTTGACCATTCCCAGACATTTTTGGCCATTTCTATCCCTTTTTCACTCATATTCTTCCGAGTTTCAAGCCATGTTTGGATATTTCCAACCCATTTTACCCACTTCTATCCTCTCTGAATCCATTTTTAACTCTTTCTGAGACATTTTTGGTCATTTCTACCCCTTTTTTGCCCATGTCCTTCCCAGTTTTAAGACATTTTGGCTATTTCCAACCCATTTTTTCCCACTTGTAACCTGTTTGTAGCAATTTTTGACCATTCCCAGGACATTTTTGGCCATTTCTATCCCTTTTTTGCTCATCTTTCCCAGTTTCAAGACATGTTGGATATTTCCAACCCATTTTGCTCACTTCTATCCTCTCTGAATCCATTTTGACTCTTTCTGAGTCATTTTTGGTCATTTCTACCCCTTTTTTGCCCATATCATTCCCAGTTTTAAGACATTCTTGGCTATTTCCAACACTTTTTTTATCACTTGTAACCTGTTTGTAGCAATTTTTGACCATTCCCAGGACATTTTTGGCCATTTCTATCCCTTTTTTGCTCATCTTTCCCAGTTTCAAGCCATGTTTGGATATTTCCAACCCATTTTACCCACTTCTAACCTGTTGGAAGGCGTTTTTTGACCATTTCTAAGCCTGTTTTGGTCATTTGTAACCTGCTTTTGCCCATATATTTCCCTGTTTTTAGATATTTTTGCTATTTCCAACCTTTTTTTTCCCACATCTACCTGTTTGTAGCAATTTTTGACCATTCCCAGGACATTTTTGGCCATTTCTATCCCTTTTTTCACTCATATCTTTCCCAGTTTCAAGCCATGTTTGGATATTTCCAACCCATTTTGCCCACTTCTATCCTCTCTGAATCCATTTTTGACTCTTTCTGAGACATTTTTGGTCATTTCTATCCCTTTTTTGCCCATATCCTTCCCAGTTTTAAGACATTTTTGGCTATTTCCAACCCATTTTTTCCCACTTGTAACCTGTTTGTAGCAATTTTTGACTATTCCCATGACATTTTTGGCCATTTCTATCCCTTTTTTCACTCATATCCTTCCGAGTTTCAAGCCATGTTTGGATATTTCCAACCCATTTTACCCACTTCTAACCAGGTGGAAGGCTTTTTTGACCATTTCAAGCCTGTTTTGGTCATTTGTAACCCGCTTTTGCCCATATATTTCCCTGTTTTTAGATATTTTTGCTATTTCCAACCTTTTTTTTTCCCACATCTAACCTGTTTGTAGCAATTTTTGACCATTCCCATTACATTTTTGGCCATTTCTATCCCTTTTTTACTCATATCTTTCCCAGTTTCAAGACATGTTTGATATTTCCAACCCATTTTGCCCACTTCTATCCTCTCTGAATCCATTTTTGACTCTTTCTGAGACATTTTTGGTCATTTCTATCCCTTTTTTGCCCATATCCTTCCAGTTTTTAAGACATTCTTGGCTATTTCCAACCCATTTTTTCCCACTTGTAACCTGTTTGTAGCAATTTTTGACCATTCCCAGGACATTTTTGGCCATTTCTATCCCTTTTTTGCTCATCTTTCCCAGTTTCAAGCCACTGTTGGATATTTCCAACCCATTTTACCCACTTCTAACCTGTTGGAAGGCTTTTTTGCAACATTTCTAAGCCTGTTTTGGTCATTTGTAACCCGCTTTTGCCCATATATTTCTCTGTTTTTAGATATTTTTGCTATTTCCAACCTTTTTTTTCCCACATCTAACCTGTTTGTAGCAATTTTTGACCATTCCCAGGACATTTTTGGCCATTTCTATCCCTTTTTCACTCATATCTTTCCCAGTTTCAAGCCATGTTTGGATATTTCCAACCCATTTTGCCCACTTCTATCCTCTCTGAAATCCATTTTTAACTCTTTCTGAGACATTTTTGGTCATTTCTATCCTCTTTTTTGCCCATATCCTTCCCAGTTTTAAGACATTTTTGGCTATTTCCAACCCATTTTTTCCCACTTGTAACCTGTTTGTAGCAAGTTTTTGACTATTCCCAGGACATTTTTGGCCATTTCTATCCCTTTTTCACTCATATCCTTCCGAGTTTCAAGGCATGTTTGGATATTTCCAACCCATTTTACCCACTTCTGACCAGGTGGAAGGCTTTTTTGACCATTTCTAAGCCTGTTTTGGTCATTTGTAACCTGCTTTTGCCCATATATTTCCCTGTTTTTAGATATTTTTGCTATTTCCAACCTTTTTTTTCCCACATCTTGCCTGTTTGTAGCAATTTTTGACCATTCCCATTACATTTTTGGCCATTTCTATCCCTTTTTTACTCATATCTTTCCCAGTTTCAAGCCATGTTTGGATATTTCCAACCCATTTTGCTCACTTCTATCCTCTCTGAATCCATTTTTGACTCTTTCTGAGACATTTTTGGTCATTTCTATCCCTTTTTGCCCATATCCTTCCCAGTTTTAAGACATTCTTGGCTATTTCCAGCCCGTTTTTTCCCACTTCTAACCTGTTTGTAGCAATTTTTGACCATTCCCATTACATTTTTGGCCATTTCTATCCCTTTTTTACTCATATCCTTCCGAGTTTCAAGCCATGTTTGGATATTTCCAACCCATTTTGCCCACTTCTATCCTCTCTGAATCCATTTTTGACTCTTTCTGAGACATTTTTGGTCATTTCTATCCCTTTTTTGCCCATGTCCTTCCCAGTTTTAAGACATTTTTGGCTATTTCCAACCCATTTTTTCCCACTTGTAACCTGTTTGTAGCAATTTTTGACCATTCCCAAGACATTTTTGGCCATTTCTATCCCTTTTTCACTCATATTCTTCCGAGTTTCAAGCCATGTTTGGATATTTCCAACCCATTTTACCCACATCTAACCAGGTGGAAGGCTTTTTTGACCATTTCAAAGCCTGTTTTGGTCATTTGTAACCCGCTTTTGCCCATATCTTTCCCTGTTTTTAGATATTTTTTGCTATTTCCAACCTTTTTTTTCCCACATCTTGCCTGTTTGTAGCAATTTTTGACCATTCCCAAGACATTTTTGACCATTTTTATCCCTATTTACTCATATCTTTCCCAGTTTCAAGGCCATGTTTGGATATTTCCAACCCATTTTGCTCACTTCTATCCTCTCTGAATCCATTTTTGACTCTTTCTGAGACATTTTTGGTCATTTCTATCCCTTTTTTGCCCATATCCTTCCCAGTTTTAAGACATTCTTGGCTATTTCCAACCCATTTTTTCCCACTTGTAACCTGTTTGTAGCAATTTTTGACCATTCCCAGGACATTTTTGGCCATTTCTATCCCTTTTTTACTCATATCTTTCCCAGTTTCAAGCCATGTTTGGATATTTCCAACCCATTTTGCTCACTTCTATCCTCTCTGAATCCATTTTTGACTCTTTCTGAACATTTTTGGTCATTTCTATCCCTTTTTTGCCCATATCCTTCCCAGTTTTAAGACATTTTTGGCTATTTCCAACCCATTTTTTCCCACTTCTAACCTGTTTGTAGCAATTTTTGACCATTCCCAGGACATTTTTGGCCATTTCTATCCCTTTTTTGCTCATCTTTCCCAGTTTCAAGCCATGTTTGGATATTTCCAACCCATTTTACCCACTTCTAACCTGTTGGAAGGCTTTTTTGACCATTTCTAAGCCTGTTTTGGTCATTTGTAACCTGCTTTTGCCCATTTATTTCCCTGTTTTTAGATATTTTTGCTATTTCCAAACTTTTTTTTCCAGCATCTAACCTGTTTGTAGCAATTTTTGACCATTCCCATTACATTTTTGGCCATTTCTATCCCTTTTTTACTCATATCTTTCCCAGTTTCAAGCCATGTTTGGATATTTCCAACCCATTTTGCCCACTTCTATCCTCTCTGAATCCATTTTTGACTCTTTCTGAGACATTTTTGGTCATTTCTATCCCCTTTTTTGCCCATGTCCTTCCCAGTTTTAAGACATTTTTGGCTATTTCCAACCCATTTTTTCCCACTTGTAACCTGTTTGTAGCAATTTTTGACCATTCCCAGGACATTTTTGGCCATTTCTATCCCTTTTTTGCTCATCTTTCCCAGTTTCAAGCCATGTTTGGATATTTCCAACCCATTTTGCCTCACTTCTATCCTCTCTGAATCCATTTTTGACTCTTTCTGAGCCTTTTTGGTCATTTCTACCCCTTTTTTGCCCATATCATTTCCCAGTTTTTAGACATTCTTGGCTATTTCCAACCCTTTTTTTATCACTTGTAACCTGTTTGTAGCAATTTTTGACCATTCCCAGGACATTTTTGGCCATTTCTATCCCTTTTTTGCTCTATCTTTCCCAGTTTCAAGCCATGTTTGGATATTTCCAACCCATTTTACCCACTTCTAACCTGTTGGAAGGCGTTTTTTGACCATTTCTAAGCCTGTTTTGGTCATTTGTAACCTGCTTTTGCCCATATATTTCCCTGTTTTTAGATATTTTTGCTATTTCCAACCTTTTTTTTCCCACATCTAACCTGTTTGTAGCAATTTTTGACCATTCCCAGGACATTTTTGGCCATTTCTATCCCTTTTTCACTCATATCTTTCCCAGTTTCAAGCCACGTTTGGATATTTCCAACCCATTTTGCCCACTTCTATCCTCTCTGAATCCATTTTTAACTCTTTCTGAGACATTTTTGGTCATTTCTATCCTCTTTTTTGCCCATATCCTTCCCAGTTTTAAGACATTTTTGGCTATTTCCAACCCATTTTTTCCCACTTGTAACCTGTTTGTAGCAATTTTTGACCTATTCCCAGGACATTTTTGGCCATTTCTATCCCTTTTTCACTCATATCCTTCCGAGTTTCAAGCCATGTTTGGATATTTCCAACCCATTTTACCCACTTCTAACCTGTTGGAAGGCTTTTTTGACCATTTCAAAGCCTGTTTTGGTCATTTGTAACCCGCTTTTGCCCATATATTTCCCTGTTTTTAGATTTTTTTGCTATTTCCAACCTTTTTTTTCCCACATCAAACCTGTTTGTAGCAATTTTTGACCATTCCCATTACATTTTTGGCCATTTCTATCCCTTTTTTACTCATATCTTTCCAAGTTTTCAAGACATGTTTGCATATTTCCAACCCATTTTGCCCACTTCTATCCTCTCTGAATCCATTTTTGACTCTTTCTGAGACATTTTTGGTCATTTCTATCCCTTTTTTCCCCATATCCTTCCAGTTTTAAGACATTTTTGGGTATTTCCAACCCATTTTTTCCCACTTCTAACCTGTTGGAAGGCTTTTTTGACCATTTCACAGCCTGTTTTGGTCATTTGTAACCCGCTTTTGCCCATATATTTCCCTGTTTTTAGATATTTTTGCTATTTCCAACCTTTTTTTTTCCCACATCTTGCCTGTTTGTAGCAATTTTTGACCATTCCCATTACATTTTTGGCCATTTCTATCCCTTTTTTACTCATATCTTTCCCAGTTTCAAGCCATGTTTGGATATTTCCAACCCATTTTGCTCACTTCTATCCTCTCTGAATCCATTTTTGACTCTTTCTGAGACATTTTTGGTCATTTCTATCCCTTTTTTGCCCATATCCTTCCCAGTTTTAAGACATTTTTGGCTATTTCCAACCCATTTTTTCCCACTTGTAACCTGTTTGTAGCAGTTTTTGACTATTCCCAGGACATTTTTGGCCATTTCTATCCCTTTTTCACTCATATCCTTCCGAGTTTCAAGCCATGTTTGGATATTTCCAACCCATTTTACCCACTTCTGACCAGGTGGAAGGCTTTTTGACCATTTCAAAGCCTGTTTTGGTCATTTGTAACCTGCTTTTGCCCATATATTTCCCTGTTTTTAGATATTTTTGCTACTTTCCAACCTTTTTTTTTCCCACATCTAGCCTGTTTGTAGCAATTTTTGACCATTCCCATTACATTTTTGGCCATTTCTATCCCTTTTTTACTCATATCTTTCCCAGTTTCAAGCCATGTTTGGATATTTCCAACCCATTTTGCCCACTTCTATCCTCTCTGAATCCATTTTTGACTCTTTCTGAGACATTTTTGGTCATTTCTATCCCTTTTTTGCCCATATCCTTCCCAGTTTTAAGACATTTTTGGCTATTTCCAACCCTTTTTTTCCCACATCTAACCTGTTTGTAGCAATTTTTGACCATTCCCATTACATTTTTGGCCATTTCTATCCCTTTTTTACTCATATCCTTCCAGCTTTCAAGCCATGTTTGGATATTTCCAACCCATTTTGCCCCCTTCTATCCTCTCTGAATCCATTTTTGACTCTTTCTGAGACATTTTTGGTCATTTCTATCCCTTTTTTGCCCATAGTCCTTCCCAGTTTTAAGACATTTTTGGCTATTTCCAACCCATTTTTTCCCACTTGTAACCTGTTTGTAGCAATTTTTGACCATTCCCAAGACATTTTTGGCCATTTCTATCCCTTTTTTGCTCATATCTTTCCCAGTTTCAAGCCATGTTTGGATATTTCCAACCCATTTTACCCACTTCTAACCAGGTTGGAAGGCTTTTTTGACCATTTCTAAGCCTGTTTTGGTCATTTGTAACCCGCTTTTGCCCATATCTTCCCTGTTTTTAGATATTTTTGCTATTTCCAACCTTTTTTTTCCCACATCTTGCCTGTTTGTAGCAATTTTTGACCATTCCCAGGACATTTTTGGCCATTTCTATCCCTTTTTTACTCATATCTTTCCCAGTTTCAAGCCATGTTTGGATATTTCCAACCCATTTTGCTCACTTCTATCCTCTCTGAATCCATTTTTGACTCTTTCTGAGACATTTTTGGTCATTTCTACCCCTTTTTTGCCCATGTCCTTCCCAGTTTTAAGACATTTTTGGCTATTTCCAACCCATTTTTTCCCACTTCTAACCTGTTTGTAGCAATTTTTGACTATTCCCAAGACATTTTTGGCCATTTCTATCCCTTTTTTGCTCATCTTTCCCAGTTTCAAGCCATGTTTGGATATTTCCAACCCATTTTACCCACTTCTAACCAGGTGGAAGGCTTTTTTGACCATTTCTAAGCCTGTTTTGGTCATTTGTAACCCGCTTTTGCCCATATATTTCCCTGTTTTTAGATATTTTTGCTAATTTCCAACCCTTTTTTTTCCCACATCTAACCTGTTTGTAGCAATTTTTGACCATTCCCAGAACATTTTTGGCCATTTCTATCCCTTTTTTACTCATATCCTTCCGAGTTTCAAGCCATGTTTGGATATTTCCAACCCATTTTGCTCACTTCTATCCTCTCTGAATCCATTTTTGACTCTTTCTGAGACATTTTTGGTCATTTCTACCCCTTTTTTGCCCATGTCCTTCCCAGTTTTTAAGACATTTTTGGCTATTTCCAACCCATTTTTTCCCACTTGTAACCTGTTTGTAGCAATTTTTGACAATTCCCAGGACATTTTTGGCCATTTCTATCCCTTTTTTGCTCATCTTTCCCAGTTTCAAGACATGTTTGGATATTTCCAACCCATTTTGCTCACTTCTATCCTCTCTGAATCCATTTTTGACTCTTTCGGAGTCATTTTTGGTCATTCCTACCCCTTTTTTGCCCATATCATTCCCAGTTTTAAGACATTCTTGGCTATTTCCAACCCTTTTTTTATCACTTGTAACCTGTTTGTAGCAATTTTTGACCATTCCCAGGACATTTTTGGCCATTTCTATCACTTTTTTGCTCATCTTTCCCAGTTTCAAGCCACGTTTGGATATTTCCAACCCATTTTGCCCACTTCTATCCTCTGTGAAACCATTTTTAACTCTTTCTGAGACATTTTTGGTCATTTCTATCTCTTTTTGCCCATATCCTTCCCAGTTTTTAAGACTATTTTTGGCTATTTCCAACCATTTTTTTTCCCACATCTTGTACCTGTTTGTAGCAAGTTTTTGACCTATTCCCAGGACATTTTTGGCCATTTCTATCCCTTTTTCACTCATATCCTTCCAAGTTTCAAGCCATGTTTGCATATTTCCAACCCATTTTGCCCACTTCTATCCTCTCTGAATCCATTTTTGACTCTTTCTGAGACATTTTTGGTCATTTCTATCCCTTTTTTCCCATATCCTTCCAGTTTTAAGACATTCTTGGCTATTTCCAACCCATTTTTTCCCACTTCTAACCTGTTTGTAGCAATTTTTGACCATTCCCAGGACATTTTTGGCCATTTCTATCCCTTTTTTGCTCATCTTTCTCAGGTTCAAGCCATGTTTGGATATTTCCAACCCATTTTACCCACTTCTAACCTGTTGGAAGGCTTTTTTGACCATTTCTAAGCCTGTTTTGGTCATTTGTAACCCGCTTTTGCCCATATATTTCCCTGTTTTTAGATATTTTTGCTATTTCCAACCTTTTTTTTTCCCACATCTTGTCCTGTTTGTAGCAATTTTTGACCATTCCCATTACATTTTTGGCCATTTCTATCCCTTTTTTACTCATATCTTTCCCAGTTTCAAGCCATGTTTGGATATTTCCAACCCATTTTGCTCACTTCTATCCTCTCTGAATCCATTTTTGACTCTTTCTGAGACATTTTTGGTCATTTCTATCCCTTTTTTGCCCATATCCTTCCCAGTTTTAAGACATTCTTGGCTATTTCCAACCCATTTTTTCCCACTTGTAACCTGTTTGTAGCAATTTTTGACCATTCCCAGGACATTTTTGGCCATTTCTATCCCTTTTTTGCTCATCTTTCCCAGTTTCAAGCCATGTTTGGATATTTCCAACCCATTTTACCCACTTCTAACCTGTTGGAAGGCTTTTTTGACCATTTCTAAGCCTGTTTTGGTCATTTGTAACCCTGCTTTTGCCCATATATTTCCCTGTTTTTAGATATTTTTGCTATTTCCAACCTTTTTTTTCCCACATCTAACCTGTTTGTAGCAATTTTTGACCATTCCCAGGACATTTTTGGCCATTTCTATCCCTTTTTCACTCATATCTTTCCAGTTTCAAGCCATGTTTGGATATTTCCAACCCATTTTGCCCACTTCTATCCTCTCTGAATCCATTTTTGACTCTTTCTGAGACATTTTTGGTCATTTCTATCCCTTTTTTGCCCATATCCTTCCCAGTTTTAAGACATTTTTGGCTATTTCCAACCCATTTTTTCCCACTTGTAACCTGTTTGTAGCAATTTTTGACTATTCCCAGGACATTTTTGGCCATTTCTATCCCTTTTTCACTCATATCCTTCCGAGTTTCAAGCCATGTTTGGATATTTCCAACCCATTTTGCCCACTTCTATCCTCTCTGAATCCATTTTTGACTCTTTCTGAGACATTTTTGGTCATTTCTATCCCTTTTTTCCCCATATCCTTCCAGTTTTAAGACATTTTTGGCTATTTCCAACCCATTTTTTCCCACTTCTAACCTGTTTGTAGCAATTTTTGACCATTCCCAAGACATTTTTGGCCATTTCTATCCCTTTTTTGCTCATCTTTCTCAGGTTCAAGCCATGTTTGGATATTTCCAACCCATTTTACCCACTTCTAACCTGTTGGAAGGCTTTTTTGACCATTTCTAAGCCTGTTTTGGTCATTTGTAACCCGCTTTTGCCCATATATTTCCCTGTTTTTAGATATTTTTGCTATTTCCAACCTTTTTTTTTCCCACATCTTAGCCTGTTTGTAGCAATTTTTGACCATTCCCATTACATTTTTGGCCATTTCTATCCCTTTTTTACTCATATCTTTCCCAGTTTCAAGCCATGTTTGGATATTTCCAACCCATTTTGCTCACTTCTATCCTCTCTGAATCCATTTTTGACTCTTTCTGAGACATTTTTGGTCATTTCTATCCCTTTTTTGCCCATATCCTTCCCAGTTTTAAGACATTCTTGGCTATTTCCAACCCATTTTTTCCCACTTGCTAACCTGTTTGTAGCAATTTTTGACCATTCCCAGGACATTTTTGGCCATTTCTATCCCTTTTTTGCTCATCTTTCCCAGTTTCAAGCCATGTTTGGATATTTCCAACCCATTTTACCCACTTCTAACCTGTTGGAAGGCTTTTTTGACCATTTCTAAGCCTGTTTTGGTCATTTGTAACCCTGCTTTTGCCCATATATTTCCCTGTTTTTAGATATTTTTGCTATTTCCAACCTTTTTTTTCCCACATCTAACCTGTTTGTAGCAATTTTTGACCATTCCCAGGACATTTTTGGCCATTTCTATCCCTTTTTTCACTCATATCTTTCCAGTTTCAAGCCATGTTTGGATATTTCCAACCCATTTTGCCCACTTCTATCCTCTCTGAATCCATTTTTGACTCTTTCTGAGACATTTTTGGTCATTTCTATCCTCTTTTTTGCCCATATCCTTCCCAGTTTTTAAGACATTTTTGGCTATTTCCAACCCATTTTTTCCCACTTGTAACCTGTTTGTAGCAATTTTTGACCATTCCCAGGACATTTTTGGCCATTTCTATCCCTTTTTCACTCATATCCTTCCGAGTTTCAAGTCATGTTTGGATATTTCCAACCCATTTTGCCCACTTCTATCCTCTCTGAATCCATTTTTGACTCTTTCTGAGACATTTTTGGTCATTTCTATCCCTTTTTTGCCCATATCCTTCCCAGTTTTAAGACATTTTTGGCTATTTCCAACCCATTTTTTCCCACTTCTAACCTGTTTGTAGCAATTTTTGACCATTCCCAAGACATTTTTGGCCATTTCTATCCCTTTTTTGCTCATCTTTCTCAGGTTCAAGCCATGTTTGGATATTTCCAACCCATTTTACCCACTTCTAACCTGTTGGAAGGCTTTTTTGACCATTTCTACAGCCTGTTTTGGTCATTTGTAACCCGCTTTTGCCCATATATTTCCCTGTTTTTAGATATTTTTGCTATTTCCAACCTTTTTTTTTCCCACATCTTGCCTGTTTGTAGCAATTTTTGACCATTCCCATACATTTTTGGCCATTTCTATCCCTTTTTTACTCATATCTTTCCCAGTTTCAAGCCATGTTTGGATATTTCCAACCCATTTTGCCCACTTCTATCCTCTCTGAATCCATTTTTGACTCTTTCTGAGACATTTTTGGTCATTTCTATCCCTTTTTTGCCCATATCCTTCCCAGTTTTAAGACATTCTTGGCTATTTCCAACCCATTTTTTCCCACTTGTAACCTGTTTGTAGCAATTTTTGACCATTCCCAGGACATTTTTGGCCATTTCTATCCCTTTTTTGCTCATCTTTCCAGTTTCAAGCCATGTTTGGATATTTCCAACCCATTTTACCCACTTCTAACCTGTTGGAAGGCTTTTTTGACCATTTCTAAGCCTGTTTTGGTCATTTGTAACCTGCTTTTGCCCATATATTTCCCTGTTTTTAGATATTTTTGCTATTTCCAACCTTTTTTTTCCCACATCTAACCTGTTTGTAGCAATTTTTGACCATTCCCAGTACATTTTTGGCCATTTCTATCCCTTTTTCACTCATATCTTTCCCAGTTTCAAGCCATGTTTGGATATTTCCAACCCATTTTGCCCACTTCTATCCTCTCTGAATCCATTTTTGACTCTTTCTGAGACATTTTTGGTCATTTCTATCCCTTTTTTGCCCATATCCTTCCCAGTTTTAAGACATTTTTGGCTATTTCCAACCCATTTTTTCCCACTTGTAACCTGTTTGTAGCAATTTTTGACCTATTCCCAGGACATTTTTGGCCATTTCTATCCCTTTTTTCACTCATATCTTCCGAGTTTCAAGCCATGTTTGGATATTTCCAACCCATTTTACCCACTTCTAACCTGTTGGAAGGCTTTTTTGACCATTTCTAAGCCTGTTTTGGTCATTTGTAACCCGCTTTTGCCCATATATTTCCCTGTTTTTAGATATTTTTGCTATTTCCAACCTTTTTTTTCCCACATCTAACCTGTTTGTAGCAATTTTTGACCATTCCCATTACATTTTTGGCCATTTCTATCCCTTTTTTACTCATATCTTTCCCAGTTTCAAGCCATGTTTGGATATTTCCAACCCATTTTGCCCACTTCTATCCTCTCTGAATCCATTTTTGACTCTTTCTGAGACATTTTTGGTCATTTCTATCCCTTTTTTGCCCATATCCTTCCAGTTTTAAGACATTTTTGGCTATTTCCAACCCATTTTTTCCCACTTCTAACCTGTTTGTAGCAATTTTTGACTATTCCCAAGACATTTTTGGCCATTTCTATCCCTTTTTTGCTCATATCTTTCCCAGTTTCAAGCCATGTTTGGATATTTCCAACCCATTTTACCCACTTCTAACCTGTTGGAAGGCTTTTTTGACCATTTCTAAGCCTGTTTTGGTCATTTGTAACCCGCTTTTGCCCATATATTTCCCTGTTTTTAGATATTTTTGCTATTTCCAACCTTTTTTTTTCCCACATCTTGACCTGTTTGTAGCAATTTTTGACCATTCCCATTACATTTTTGGCCATTTCTATCCCTTTTTTACTCATATCTTTCCCAGTTTCAAGCCATGTTTGGATATTTCCAACCCATTTTGCTCACTTCTATCCTCTCTGAATCCATTTTTGACTCTTTCTGAGACATTTTTGGTCATTTCTATCCCTTTTTTGCCCATATCCTTCCCAGTTTTAAGACATTCTTGGCTATTTCCAACCCATTTTTTCCCACTTCGTAACCTGTTTGTAGCAATTTTTGACCATTCCCAGGACATTTTTGGCCATTTCTATCCCTTTTTTGCTCATCTTTCCCAGTTTCAAGCCATGTTTGGATATTTCCAACCCATTTTACCCACTTCTAACCTGTTGGAAGGCTTTTTTGACCATTTCTAAGCCTGTTTTGGTCATTTGTAACCCGCTTTTGCCCATATATTTCCCTGTTTTTAGATATTTTTGCTATTTCCAACCTTTTTTTTTCCCACATCTTACCTGTTTGTAGCAATTTTTGACCATTCCCAGGACATTTTTGGCCATTTCTATCCCTTTTTTCACTCATATCTTTCCCAGTTTCAAGCCATGTTTGGATATTTCCAACCCATTTTGCCCACTTCTATCCTCTCTGAATCCATTTTTGACTCTTTCTGAGACATTTTTGGTCATTTCTATCCCTTTTTTGCCCATATCCTTCCCAGTTTTAAGACATTTTTGGCTATTTCCAACCCATTTTTTCCCACTTGTAACCTGTTTGTAGCAATTTTTGACCATTCCCAGGACATTTTTGGCCATTTCTATCCCTTTTTCACTCATATCCTTCCGAGTTTCAAGCCATGTTTGGATATTTCCAACCCATTTTACCCACTTCTAACCAGGTGGAAGGCTTTTTTGACCATTTCTAAGCCTGTTTTGGTCATTTGTAACCCGCTTTTGCCCATATATTTCCCTGTTTTTAGATATTTTTGCTATTTCCAACCTTTTTTTTTCCCACATCTTGCCTGTTTGTAGCAATTTTTGACCATTCCCATTACATTTTTGGCCATTTCTATCCCTTTTTTACTCATATCTTTCCCAGTTTCAAGCCATGTTTGGATATTTCCAACCCATTTTGCCCACTTCTATCCTCTCTGAATCCATTTTTAACTCTTTCTGAGACATTTTTGGTCATTTCTATCCCTTTTTTGCCCATATCCTTCCCAGTTTTAAGACATTCTTGGCTATTTCCAACCCATTTTTTCCCACTTCTAACCTGTTTGTAGCAATTTTTGACCATTCCCAGGACATTTTTGGCCATTTCTATCCCTTTTTTGCTCATATCTTTCCCAGTTTCAAGCCATGTTTGGATATTTCCAACCCATTTTACCCACTTCTAACCTGTTGGAAGGCTTTTTTGACCTATTTCTAAGCTGTTTTGGTCATTTGTAACCTGCTTTTGCCCATATATTTCCCTGTTTTTAGATATTTTTGCTATTTCCAACCTTTTTTTTCCCACATCTAACCTGTTTGTAGCAATTTTTGACCATTCCCAGGACATTTTTGGCCATTTCTATCCCTTTTTCACTTATATCTTTCCCAGTTTCAAGCCATGTTTGGATATTTCCAACCCATTTTGCCCACTTCTATCCTCTCTGAATCCATTTTTGACTCTTTCTGAGACATTTTTGGTCATTTCTATCCCTTTTTTGCCCATATCCTTCCCAGTTTTAAGACATTTTTGGCTATTTCCAACCCATTTTTTCCCACTTGTAACCTGTTTGTAGCAATTTTTGACCATTCCCAGGACATTTTTGGCCATTTCTATCCCTTTTTCACTCATATCCTTCCGAGTTTCAAGCCATGTTTGGATATTTCCAACCCATTTTGCCCACTTCTATCCTCTCTGAATCCATTTTTGACTCTTTCTGAGACATTTTTGGTCATTTCTATCCCTTTTTTCCCCATATCCTTCCAGTTTTAAGACATTTTTGGCTATTTCCAACCCATTTTTTCCCACTTCTAACCTGTTTGTAGCAATTTTTGACTATTCCCAAGACATTTTTGGCCATTTCTATCCCTTTTTTGCTCATCTTTCCTCAGGTTCAAGCCATGTTTGGATATTTCCAACCCATTTTACCCACTTCTAACCTGTTGGAAGGCTTTTTTGACCATTTCTAAGCCTGTTTTGGTCATTTGTAACCCGCTTTTGCCCATATATTTCCCTGTTTTTAGATATTTTTGCTATTTCCAACCTTTTTTTTCCCACATCTAGCCTGTTTGTAGCAATTTTTGACCATTCCCATTACATTTTTGGCCATTTCTATCCCTTTTTTACTCATATCTTTCCCAGTTTCAAGCCATGTTTGGATATTTCCAACCCATTTTGCTCACTTCTATCCTCTCTGAATCCATTTTTGACTCTTTCTGAGACATTTTTGGTCATTTCTATCCCTTTTTTGCCCATATCCTTCCCAGTTTTAAGACATTTTTGGCTATTTCCAACCCATTTTTTCCCTCTTCTAACCTGTTTGTAGCAATTTTTGACCATTCCCAAGGACATTTTTGGCCATTTCTATCCCTTTTTCACTCATATCTTCCGAGTTTCAAGCCATGTTTGGATATTTCCAACCCATTTTACCCACTTCTAACCTGTTGGAAGGCTTTTTTGACCATTTCTAAGCCTGTTTTGGTCATTTGTAACCCGCTTTTGCCCATATATTTCCCTGTTTTTAGATATTTTTGCTATTTCCAACCTTTTTTTTCCCACATCTAACCTGTTTGTAGCAATTTTTGACCATTCCCATTACATTTTTGGCCATTTCTATCCCTTTTTTACTCATATCTTTCCCAGTTTCAAGCCATGTTTGGATATTTCCAACCCATTTTGCTCACTTCTATCCTCTCTGAATCCATTTTTGACTCTTTCTGAGACATTTTTGGTCATTTCTATCCCTTTTTTGCCCATATCCTTCCCAGTTTTAAGACATTTTTGGCTATTTCCAACCCATTTTTTCCCACTTGTAACCTGTTTGTAGCAATTTTTGACCATTCCCAGGACATTTTTGGCCATTTCTATCCCTTTTTTGCTCATCTTTCCCAGTTTCAAGCCATGTTTGGATATTTCCAACCCATTTTACCCACTTCTAACCTGTTGGAAGGCTTTTTTGACCATTTCTAAGCCTGTTTTGGTCATTTGTAACCCGCTTTTGCCCATATATTTCCCTGTTTTTAGATATTTTTGCTATTTCCAACCTTTTTTTTTCCCACATCTTACCTGTTTGTAGCAATTTTTGACCATTCCCATTACATTTTTGGCCATTTCTATCCCTTTTTTACTCATATCTTTCCCAGTTTCAAGCCATGTTTGGATATTTCCAACCCATTTTGCCCACTTCTATCCTCTCTGAATCCATTTTTGACTCTTTCTGAGACATTTTTGGTCATTTCTATCCCTTTTTTGCCCATATCCTTCCCAGTTTTAAGACATTCTGGCTATTTCCAACCCATTTTTTCCCACTTCTAACCTGTTTGTAGCAATTTTTGACCTATTCCCAGGACATTTTTGGCCATTTCTATCCCTTTTTTGCTCATCTTTCCAGTTTCAAGCCATGTTTGGATATTTCCAACCCATTTTACCCACTTCTAACCTGTTGGAAGGCTTTTTGACCATTTCTAAGCTGTTTTGGTCATTTGTAACCCGCTTTTGCCCATATATTTCCCTGTTTTTAGATATTTTTGCTATTTCCAACCTTTTTTTTTCCCACATCTAACCTGTTTGTAGCAATTTTTGACCATTCCCATTACATTTTTGGCCATTTCTATCCCTTTTTTACTCATATCTTTCCCAGTTTCAAGCCATGTTTGGATATTTCCAACCCATTTTTTCCCACTTGTAACCTGTTTGTAGGAATTTTTGACCATTCCCAGGACTTTTTTGGCCATTTCTATCCCTTTTTCACTTATATCTTTCCCAGTTTTAAGACATTCTTGGCTATTTCCAACCCATTTTTTCCCACTTCTAACCTGTTTGTAGGAATTTTTGACCATTCCCAGGACATTTTTGGCCATTTCTATCCCTTTTTCACTCATATCCTTCCGAGTTTCAAGCCATGTTTGGATATTTCCAACCCATTTTGCCCACTTCTATCCTCTCTGCATCCATTTTTGACTCTTTCTGAGACATTTTTGGTCATTTCTATCCCTTTTTTGCCCATATCCTTCCCAGTTTTAAGACATTTTTGGCTATTTCCAACCCATTTTTTCCCACTTCTAACCTGTTTGTAGCAATTTTTGACTATTCCCAAGACATTTTTGGCCATTTCTATCCCTTTTTTGCTCATCTTTCTCAGGTTCAAGCCATGTTTGGATATTTCCAACCCATTTTACCCACTTCTAACCTGTTGGAAGGCTTTTTTGACCATTTCTAAGCCTGTTTTGGTCATTTGTAACCCGCTTTTGCCCATATATTTCCCTGTTTTTAGATATTTTTGCTATTTCCAACCTTTTTTTTCCCACATCTTACCTGTTTGTAGCAATTTTTGACCATTCCCATTACATTTTTGGCCATTTCTATCCCTTTTTTACTCATATCTTTCCCAGTTTCAAGCCATGTTTGGATATTTCCAACCCATTTTGCCCACTTCTATCCTCTCTGAATCCATTTTTGACTCTTTCTGAGACATTTTTGGTCATTTCTATCCCTTTTTTGCCCATATCCTTCCCAGTTTTAAGACATTTTTGGCTATTTCCAACCCATTTTTTCCCACTTGTAACCTGTTTGTAGCAGTTTTTGACTATTCCCAGGACATTTTTGGCCATTTCTATCCCTTTTTCGCTCATATCTTCCGAGTTTCAAGCCATGTTTGGATATTTCCAACCCATTTTACCCACTTCTAACCATGTTGGAAGGCTTTTTTGACCATTTCTAAGCCTGTTTTGGTCATTTGTAACCCGCTTTTGCCCATATATTTCCCTGTTTTTAGATATTTTTGCTATTTCCAACCTTTTTTTTCCCACATCTAACCTGTTTGTAGCAATTTTTGACCATTCCCATTACATTTTTGGCCATTTCTATCCCTTTTTTACTCATATCTTTCCCAGTTTCAAGCCATGTTTGGATATTTCCAACCCATTTTGCTCACTTCTATCCTCTCTGAATCCATTTTTTGACTCTTTCTGAGACATTTTTGGTCATTTCTATCCCTTTTTTGCCCATATCCTTCCCAGTTTTAAGACATTTTTGGCTATTTCCAACCCATTTTTTTCCCACTTGTAACCTGTTTGTAGCAATTTTTGACCATTCCCAGGACATTTTTGGCCATTTCTATCCCTTTTTTCACTCATATCCTTCCGAGTTTCAAGCCATGTTTGGATATTTCCAACCCATTTTGCCCACTTCTATCCTCTCTGCATCCATTTTTGACTCTTTCTGAGACATTTTTGGTCATTTCTATCCCTTTTTTGCCCATATCCTTCCAGTTTTAAGACATTTTTGGCTATTTCCAACCCATTTTTTCCCACTTCTAACCTGTTTGTAGCAATTTTTGACTATTCCCAAGACATTTTTGGCCATTTCTATCCCTTTTTTGCTCATCTTTCTCAGGTTCAAGCCATGTTTGGATATTTCCAACCCATTTTACCCACTTCTAACCTGTTGGAAGGCTTTTTTGACCATTTCTAAGCCTGTTTTGGTCATTTGTAACCCGCTTTTGCCCATATATTTCCCTGTTTTTAGATATTTTTGCTATTTCCAACCTTTTTTTTCCCACATCTTGCCTGTTTGTAGCAATTTTTGACCATTCCCATTACATTTTTGGCCATTTCTATCCCTTTTTTACTCATATCTTTCCCAGTTTCAAGCCATGTTTGGATATTTCCAACCCATTTTGCTCACTTCTATCCTCTCTGAATCCATTTTTGACTCTTTCTGAGACATTTTTGGTCATTTCTATCCCTTTTTTGCCCATAGTCCTTCCAGTTTTAAGACATTTTTGGCTATTTCCAACCCATTTTTTCCCACTTGTAACCTGTTTGTAGCAATTTTTGACCATTCCCAAGGACATTTTTGGCCATTTCTATCCCTTTTTCACTCATATTCTTCCGAGTTTCAAGCCATGTTTGGATATTTCCAACCCATTTTACCCACTTCTAACCTGTTGGAAGGCTTTTTTGACCATTTCTAAGCCTGTTTTGGTCATTTGTAACCCGCTTTTGCCCATATCTTTCCCTGTTTTTAGATATTTTTGCTATTTCCAACCTTTTTTTTTCCCACATCTTGCCTGTTTGTAGCAATTTTTGACCATTCCCATTACATTTTTGGCCATTTCTATCCCTTTTTTACTCATATCTTTCCCAGTTTCAAGCCATGTTTGGATATTTCCAACCCATTTTGCTCACTTCTATCCTCTCTGAATCCATTTTTGACTCTTTCTGAGACATTTTTGGTCATTTCTATCCCTTTTTTGCCCATATCCTTCCCAGTTTTAAGACATTCTTGGCTATTTCCAACCCATTTTTTTCCCACTTGTAACCTGTTTGTAGCAATTTTTGACCATTCCCAGGACATTTTTGGCCATTTCTATCCCTTTTTCACTCATATCCTTCCGAGTTTCAAGCCATGTTTGGATATTTCCAACCCATTTTACCCACTTCTAACCTGTTGGAAGGCTTTTTTGACCATTTCTAAGCCTGTTTTGGTCATTTGTAACCCGCTTTTGCCCATATATTTCCCTGTTTTTAGATATTTTTGCTATTTCCAACCTTTTTTTTCCCACATCTTGCCTGTTTGTAGCAATTTTTGACCATTCCCATTACATTTTTGGCCATTTCTATCCCTTTTTTACTCATATCTTTCCCAGTTTCAAGCCATGTTTGGATATTTCCAACCCATTTTGCCCACTTCTATCCTCTCTGAATCCATTTTTGACTCTTTCTGAGACATTTTTGGTCATTTCTACCCCTTTTTTGCCCATGTCCTTCCCAGTTTTAAGACATTTTTGGCTATTTCCAACCCATTTTTTCCCACTTCTAACCTGTTTGTAGCAATTTTTGACCATTCCCAGGACATTTTTGGCCATTTCTATCCCTTTTTTGCTCATCTTTCCCAGTTTCAAGCCATGTTTGGATATTTCCAACCCATTTTACCCACTTCTAACCTGTTGGAAGGCTTTTTTGACCATTTCTAAGCCTGTTTTGGTCATTTGTAACCCGCTTTTGCCCATATCTTTCCCTGTTTTTAGATATTTTTGCTATTTCCAACCTTTTTTTTCCCACATCTTGCCTGTTTGTAGCAATTTTTGACCATTCCCATTACATTTTTGGCCATTTCTATCCCTTTTTTACTCATATCTTTCCCAGTTTCAAGCCATGTTTGGATATTTCCAACCCATTTTGCCCACTTCTATCCTCTCTGAATCCATTTTTGACTCTTTCTGAGACATTTTTGGTCATTTCTATCCCCTTTTTTGCCCATAGTCCTTCCAGTTTTAAGACATTTTTGGCTATTTCCAACCCATTTTTTCCCACTTCTAACCTGTTTGTAGCAATTTTTGACCATTCCCAAGACATTTTTGGCCATTTCTATCCCTTTTTTGCCTCATATTCTCCGAGTTTCAAGCCATGCTTTGGATATTTCCAACCCATTTTACCCACTTCTAACCTGTTGGAAGGCTTTTTTGACCATTTCTAAGCCTGTTTTGGTCATTTGTAACCCGCTTTTGCCCATATCTTTCCCTGTTTTTAGATATTTTTGCTATTTCCAACCTTTTTTTTCCCACATCTTGCCTGTTTGTAGCAATTTTTGACCATTCCCATTACATTTTTGGCCATTTCTATCCCTTTTTTACTCATATCTTTCCCAGTTTCAAGCCATGTTTGGATATTTCCAACCCATTTTGCCCACTTCTATCCTCTCTGAATCCATTTTTGACTCTTTCTGAGACATTTTTGGTCATTTCTATCCCTTTTTTGCCCATATCCTTCCAGTTTTAAGACATTTTTGGCTATTTCCAACCATTTTTTTCCCACTCGTAACCTGTTTGTAGCAATTTTTGACCATTCCCAGGACATTTTTGGCCATTTCTATCCCTTTTTCACTCATATCCTTCCGAGTTTCAAGCCATGTTTGGATATTTCCAACCCATTTTACCCACTTCTAACCTGTTGGAAGGCTTTTTTGACCATTTCAAAGCCTGTTTTGGTCATTTGTAACCCGCTTTTGCCCATATCTTTCCCTGTTTTTAGATATTTTTGCTATTTCCAACCTTTTTTTCCCACATCTTGCCTGTTTGTAGCAATTTTTGACCATTCCCATTACATTTTTGGCCATTTCTATCCCTTTTTTACTCATATCTTTCCCAGTTTCAAGCCATGTTTGGATATTTCCAACCCATTTTGCTCACTTCTATCCTCTCTGAATCCATTTTTGACTCTTTCTGAGACATTTTTGGTCATTTCTATCCCTTTTTTGCCCATATCCTTCCCAGTTTTAAGACATTCTTGGCTATTTCCAACCCTTTTTTTTCTCACTTGTAACCTGTTTGTAGCAATTTTTGACCATTCCCAGGACATTTTTGGCCATTTCTATCCCTTTTTTGCTCATCTTTCCCAGTTTCAAGCCATGTTTGGATATTTCCAACCCATTTTACCCACTTCTAACCTGTTGGAAGGCTTTTTTGACCATTTCTAAGCCTGTTTTGGTCATTTGTAACCTGCTTTTGCCCATATCTTACCCTGTTTTTAGATATTTTTGCTATTTCCAACCTTTTTTTTCCCACATCGAACCTGTTTGTAGCAATTTTTGACCATTCCCAGGACATTTTTGGCCATTTCTATCCCTTTTTCACTCATATCCTTTCCGAGTTTCAAGCCATGTTTGGATATTTCCAACCCATTTTGCTCACTTCTATCCTCTCTGAATCCATTCTTGACTCTTTCTAGAGACATTTTTGGTCATTTCTACCCCTTTTTTGCCCATATCCTTCCCAGTTTTAAGACATTTTTGGCTATTTCCAACCCATTTTTTTCCCACTTCTAACCTGTTTGTAGCAATTTTTGACCATTCCCAGGACATTTTTGGCCATTTCTATCCCTTTTTCACTCATATCTTTCCCAGTTTCAAGCCATGTTTGGATATTTCCAACCCATTTTGCCCACTTCTATCCTCTCTGAATCCATTTTTAACTCTTTCTGAGACATTTTTGGTCATTTCTAGTCCCTTTTTTGCCCATATCCTTCCCAGTTTTAAGCCATTCTTGGCTATTTCCAACCCATTTTTTCCCACTTGTAACCTGTTTGTAGCAATTTTTGACCATTCCCAGACATTTTTGGCCATTTCTACCCTTTTTTCACTCATATCCTTCCGAGTTTCAAGCCATGTTTGGATATTTCCAACCCATTTTGCCCACTTGTAACCTGTTGGACGGCTTTTTTGACCATTTCTAAGCCTGTTTTGGTCATTTGTAACCCGCTTTTGCCCATATATTTCCCTGTTTTTAGATATTTTTGCTATTTCCAACCTTTTTTTTCCCACATCTAACCTGTTTGTAGCAATTTTTGACCATTCCCATTACATTTTTGGCCATTTCTATCCCTTTTTTACTCATATCTTTCCCAGTTTCAAGCCATGTTTGGATATTTCCAACCCATTTTGCCCACTTCTATCCTCTCTGAATCCATTTTTGACTCTTTCTGAGACATTTTTGGTCATTTCTACCCCTTTTTTGCCCATGTCCTTCCCAGTTTTAAGACATTTTTGGCTATTTCCAACCCATTTTTTCCCACTTCTAACCTGTTTGTAGCAATTTTTGACCATTCCCAGGACATTTTTGGCCATTTCTATCCCTTTTTCACTCATATCCTTCCCAGTTTCAAGCCATGTTTGGATATTTCCAACCCATTTTGCCCACTTCTTTCCTCTCTGAATCCATTTTTGACTCTTTCTGAGACATTTTTGGTCATTTCTACCCCTTTTTTGCCCATGTCCTTCCCAGTTTTAAGACATTTTTGGCTATTTCCAACCCATTTTTTCCCACTTGTAACCTGTTTGTAGCAATTTTTGACCATTCCCAAGACATTTTTGGCCATTTCTATCCCTTTTTCACTCATATTCTTCCGAGTTTCAAGCCATGTTTGGATATTTCCAACCCATTTTACCCACTTCTAACCAGGTGGAAGGCTTTTTTGACCATTTCTAAGCCTGTTTTGGTCATTTGTAACCCGCTTTTGCCCATATCTTTCCCTGTTTTTAGATATTTTTGCTATTTCCAACCTTTTTTTTCCCACATCTAACCTGTTTGTAGCAATTTTTGACCATTCCCAGGACATTTTTGGCCATTTTTATCCCTATTTACTCATATCTTTCCCAGTTTCAGGCCATGTTTGGATATTTCCAACCCATTTTGCCCACTTCTATCCTCTCTGAATCCATTTTTGACTCTTTCTGAGACATTTTTGGTCATTTCTATCCCTTTTTTGCCCATATCCTTCCCAGTTTTAAGACATTCTTGGCTATTTCCAACCCATTTTTTCCCACTTGTAACCTGTTTGTAGCAATTTTTGACCATTCCCAGGGCATTTTTGGCCATTTCTATCCCTTTTTTGCTCATCTTTCCCAGTTTCAAGCCATGTTTGGATATTTCCAACCCATTTTACCCACTTCTAACCTGTTTGTAGCAATTTTTGACCATTCCCAAGACATTTTTGGCCATTTCTATCCCTTTTTCACTCATATCCTTCCGAGTTTCAAGCCATGTTTGGATATTTCCAACCCATTTTGCCCACTTCTAACCTGTTGGAAGGCTTTTTTGACCATTTCTAAGCCTGTTTTGGTCATTTGTAACCCGCTTTTGCCCATATATTTCCCTGTTTTTAGATATTTTTGCTATTTCCAACCTTTTTTTTCCCACATCTAACCTGTTTGTAGCAATTTTTGACCATTCCCATTACATTTTTGGCCATTTCTATCCCTTTTTTACTCATATCTTTCCCAGTTTCAAGCCATGTTTGGATATTTCCAACCCATTTTGCCCACTTCTATCCTCTCTGAATCCATTTTTGACTCTTTCTGAGACATTTTTGGTCATTTCTATCCCTTTTTTGCCCATATCCATCCCAGTTTTAAGACATTCTTGGCTATTTCCAACCCATTTTTTCCCACTTCTAACCTGTTTGTAGCAATTTTTGACCATTCCCAAGATATTTTTGGCCATTTCTATCCCTTTTTCACTCATATTCTTCCGAGTTTCAAGCCATGTTTGGATATTTCCAACCCATTTTGCCCACTTCTATCCTCTCTGAATCCATTTTTGACTCTTTCTGAGACATTTTTGGTCATTTCTATCCCTTTTTTGCCCATATCCTTCCCAGTTTTAAGACATTCTTGGCTATTTCCAACCCTTTTTTTCTCACTTGTAACCTGTTTGTAGCAATTTTTGACCATTCCCAGGACATTTTTGGCCATTTCTATCCCTTTTTTGCTCATCTTTCCCAGTTTCAAGCCATGTTTGGATATTTCCAACCCATTTTACCCACTTCTAACCTGTTGGAAGGCTTTTTTGACCATTTCTAAGCCTGTTTTGGTCATTTGTAACCCGCTTTTGCCCATATATTTCCCTGTTTTTAGATATTTTTGCTATTTCCAACCTTTTTTTTCCCACATCTTGCCTGTTTGTAGCAATTTTTGACCATTCCCAGGACATTTTTGGCCATTTTTATCCCTATTTACTCATATCTTTCCCAGTTTCAAGCCATGTTTGGATATTTCCAACCCATTTTGCCCACTTCTATCCTCTCTGAATCCATTTTTGACTCTTTCTGTGACATTTTTGGTCATTTCTACCCCTTTTTTGCCCATATCATTCCCAGTTTTAAGACATTTTTGGCTATTTCCAACCCATTTTTTCCCACTTGTAACCTGTTTGTAGCAATTTTTGACCATTCCCAGGACATTTTTGGCCATTTCTATCCCTTTTTTGCTCATCTTCCCCAGTTTCAAGACATGTTTGGATATTTCCAGCCCATTTTGCTCACTTCTATCCTCTCTGAATCCATTTTTGACTCTTTCTGAGACATTTTTGGTCATTTCTATCCCTTTTTTGCCCATATCATTCCCAGTTTTAAGACATTTTTGGCTATTTCCAACCCATTTTTTCCCACTTCTAACCCGCTAACCTGTTTGTAGCAATTTTTGACTATTCCCAAGACATTTTTGGCCATTTCTATCCCTTTTTTGCTCATCTTTCCCAGTTTCAAGCCATGTTTGGATATTTCCAACCCATTTTACCCACTTCTAACCTGTTGGAAGGCTTTTTTGACCATTTCAAAGCCTGTTTTGGTCATTTGTAACCCGCTTTTGCCCTTATATTTCCCTGTTTTTAGATATTTTTGCTATTTCCAACCTTTTTTTTCCCACATCTAACCTGTTTGTAGCAATTTTTGACCATTCCCATTACATTTTTGGCCATTTCTATCCCTTTTTTACTCATATCTTTCCCAGTTTCAAGCCATGTTTGGATATTTCCAACCCATTTTGCCCACTTCTATCCTCTCTGAATCCATTTTTTACTCTTTCTGAGACATTTTTGGACATTTCTATCCCTTTTTTGCCCATATCCATCCCAGTTTTAAGACATTTTTAGCTATTTCCAACCCATTTTTTCCCACTTCTAACCTGTTTGTAGCAATTTTTGACCATTCCCAAGACATTTTTGGCCATTTCTATCCCTTTTTCACTCATATTCTTCCGAGTTTCAAGCCATGTTTGGATATTTCCAACCCATTTTACCCACTTCTAACCAGGTGGAAGGCTTTTTTGACCATTTCTAAGCCTGTTTTGGTCATTTGTAACCCGCTTTTGCCCATATCTTTCCCTGTTTTTAGATATTTTTGCTATTTCCAACCTTTTTTTTCCCACATCGAACCTGTTTGTAGCAATTTTTGACCATTCCCAGGACATTTTTGGCCATTTTTATCCCTATTTACTCATATCTTTCCCAGTTTCAGGCCATGTTTGGATATTTCCAACCCATTTTGCCCACTTCTATCCTCTCTGAATCCATTTTTGACTCTTTCTGAGACATTTTTGGTCATTTCTATCCCTTTTTTGCCCATATCCTTCCCAGTTTTAAGACATTCTTGGCTATTTCCAACCCATTTTTTCCTACTTGTAACCTGTTTGTAGCAATTTTTGACCATTCCCAGGACATTTTTGGCCATTTCTATCCCTTTTTTGCTCATCTTTCCCAGTTTCAAGCCATGTTTGGATATTTCCAACCCATTTTACCCACTTCTAACCAGGTGGAAGCCTTTTTTGACCATTTCTAAGCCTGTTTTGGTCATTTGTAACCCGCTTTTGCCCATATCTTTCCCTGTTTTTAGATATTTTTGCTATTTCCAACCTTTTTTTTCCCACATCTTGCCTGTTTGTAGCAATTTTTGACCATTCCCAGGACATTTTTGGCCATTTTTATCCCTATTTACTCATATCTTTCCCAGTTTCAGGCCATGTTTGGATATTTCCAACCCATTTTGCTCACTTCTATCCTCTCTGAATCCATTTTTGACTCTTTCTGAGACATTTTTGGTCATTTCTATCCCTTTTTTGCCCATATCCTTCCCAGTTTTAAGACATTCTTGGCTATTTCCAACCCATTTTTTCCCACTTCTAACCTGTTTGTAGCAATTTTTGACCATTCCCAAGACATTTTTGGCCATTTCTATCCCTTTTTCACTCATATCCTTCCGAGTTTCAAGCCATGTTTGGATATTTCCAACCCATTTTGCCCACTTCTATCCTCTCTGAATCCATTTTTGACTCTTTCTGAGACATTTTTGGTCATTTCTATCCCTTTTTTGCCCATATCCTTCCCAGTTTTAAGACATTCTTGGCTATTTCCAACCCATTTTTTCCCACTTGTAACCTGTTTGTAGCAATTTTTGACCATTCCCAGGACATTTTTGGCCATTTCTATCCCTTTTTTGCTCATCTTTCCCAGTTTCAAGCCATGTTTGGATATTTCCAACCCATTTTACCCACTTCTAACCAGGTGGAAGGCTTTTTTGACCATTTCTAAGCCTGTTTTGGTCATTTGTAACCCGCTTTTGCCCATATCTTTCCCTGTTTTTAGATATTTTTGCTATTTCCAACCTTTTTTTTCCCACATCTTGCCTGTTTGTAGCAATTTTTGACCATTCCCATTACATTTTTGGCCATTTTTATCCCTATTTACTCATATCTTTCCCAGTTTCAAGCCATGTTTGGATATTTCCAACCCATTTTGCCCACTTCTATCCTCTCTGAATCCATTTTTGACTCTTTCTGAGACATTTTTGGTCATTTCTACCCCTTTTTTGCCCATATCATTCCCAGTTTTAAGACATTTTTGGCTATTTCCAACCCATTTTTTCCCACTTGTAACCTGTTTGTAGCAATTTTTGACCATTCCCAGGACATTTTTGGCCATTTCTATCCCTTTTTTGCTCATCTTCCCAGTTTCAAGACATGTTTGGATATTTCCAGCCCATTTTGCTCACTTCTATCCTCTCTGAATCCATTTTTGACTCTTTCTGAGACATTTTTGGTCATTTCTATCCCTTTTTTGCCCATATCATTCCCAGTTTTAAGACATTTTTGGCTATTTCCAACCCATTTTTTCCCACTTCTAACCTGCTAACCTGTTTGTAGGAATTTTTGACTATTCCCAAGACATTTTTGGCCATTTCTATCCCTTTTTTGCTCATCTTTCCCAGTTTCAAGCCATGTTTGGATATTTCCAACCCATTTTACCCACTTCTAACCTGTTGGAAGGCTTTTTTGACCATTTCAAAGCCTGTTTTGGTCATTTGTAACCCGCTTTTGCCCTTATATTTCCCTGTTTTTAGATATTTTTGCTATTTCCAACCTTTTTTTTCCCACATCTAACCTGTTTGTAGCAATTTTTGACCATTCCCATTACATTTTTGGCCATTTCTATCCCTTTTTTACTCATATCTTTCCCAGTTTCAAGCCATGTTTGGATATTTCCAACCCATTTTGCCCACTTCTATCCTCTCTGAATCCATTTTTTACTCTTTCTGAGACATTTTTGGTCATTTCTATCCCTTTTTTGCCCATATCCATCCCAGTTTTAAGACATTTTTAGCTATTTCCAACCCATTTTTTCCCACTTCTAACCTGTTTGTAGCAATTTTTGACCATTCCCAGGACATTTTTGGCCATTTTTATCCCTATTTACTCATATCTTTCCCAGTTTCAGGCCATGTTTGGATATTTCCAACCCATTTTGCCCACTTGTATCCTCTCTGAATCCATTTTTGACTCTTTCTGAGACATTTTTGGTCATTTCTATCCCTTTTTTGCCCATATCCTTCCCAGTTTTAAGACATTCTTGGCTATTTCCAACCCATTTTTTCCCACTTGTAACCTGTTTGTAGCAATTTTTGACCATTCCCAGGACATTTTTGGCCATTTCTATCCCTTTTTTGCTCATCTTTCCCAGTTTCAAGCCATGTTTGGATATTTCCAACCCATTTTACCCACTTCTAGCCAGGTGGAAGGCTTTTTTGACCATTTCTAAGCCTGTTTTGGTCATTTGTAACCCGCTTTTGCCCATATCTTTCCCTGTTTTTAGATATTTTTGCTATTTCCAACCTTTTTTTTCCCGCATCTTGCCTGTTTGTAGCAATTTTTGACCATTCCCAGGACATTTTTGGCCATTTCTATCCCTTTTTTGCTCATCTTCCCCAGTTTCAAGACATGTTTGGATATTTCCAGCCCATTTTGCTCACTTCTATCCTCTCTGAATCCATTTTTGACTCTTTCTGAGACATTTTTGGTCATTTCTATCCCTTTTTTGCCCATATCATTCCCAGTTTTAAGACATTTTTGGCTATTTCCAACCCATTTTTTCCCACTTCTAACCTGCTAACCTGTTTGTAGCAATTTTTGACTATTCCCAAGACATTTTTGGCCATTTCTATCCCTTTTTTGCTCATCTTTCCCAGTTTCAAGCCATGTTTGGATATTTCCAACCCATTTTACCCACTTCTAACCTGTTGGAAGGCTTTTTTGACCATTTCAAAGCCTGTTTTGGTCATTTGTAACCCGCTTTTGCCCTTATATTTCCCTGTTTTTAGATATTTTTGCTATTTCCAACCTTTTTTTTCCCACATCTAACCTGTTTGTAGCAATTTTTGACCATTCCCATTACATTTTTGGCCATTTCTATCCCTTTTTTACTCATATCTTTCCCAGTTTCAAGCCATGTTTGGATATTTCCAACCCATTTTGCCCACTTCTATCCTCTCTGAATCCATTTTTTACTCTTTCTGAGACATTTTTGGTCATTTCTATCCCTTTTTTGCCCATATCCATCCCAGTTTTAAGACATTTTTAGCTATTTCCAACCCATTTTTTCCCACTTGTAACCTGTTTGTAGCAATTTTTGACCATTCCCAGGACATTTTTGGCCATTTCTATCCCTTTTTTGCTCATCTTTCCCAGCTAAAAGCCATGTTTGGATATTTCCAACCCATTTTACCCACTTCTAACCAGGTGGAAGGCTTTTTTGACCATTTCTAAGCCTGTTTTGGTCATTTGTAACCCGCTTTTGCCCATATCTTTCCCTGTTTTTAGATATTTTTGCTATTTCCAACCTTTTTTTTCCCACATCTTGCCTGTTTGTAGCAATTTTTGACCATTCCCAGGACATTTTTGGCCATTTTTATCCCTATTTACTCATATCTTTCCCAGTTTCAAGCCATGTTTGGATATTTCCAACCCATTTTGCCCACTTCTATCCTCTCTGAATCCATTTTTGACTCTTTCTGAGACATTTTTGGTCATTTCTACCCCTTTTTTGCCCATATCATTCCCAGTTTTAAGACATTTTTGGCTATTTCCAACCCATTTTTTCCCACTTGTAACCTGTTTGTAGCAATTTTTGACCATTCCCAGGACATTTTTGGCCATTTCTATCCCTTTTTTGCTCATCTTCCCCAGTTTCTAGACATGTTTGGATATTTCCAGCCCATTTTGCTCACTTCTATCCTCTCTGAATCCATTTTTGACTCTTTCTGAGACATTTTTGGTCATTTCTATCCCTTTTTTGCCCATATCATTCCCAGTTTTAAGACATTTTTGGCTATTTCCAACCCATTTTTTCCCACTTCTAACCTGCTTGTAGCAATTTTTGACCATTCCCAAGACATTTTTGGCCATTTCTATCCCTTTTTCACTCATATTCTTCCGAGTTTCAAGCCATGTTTGGATATTTCCAACCCATTTTGCCCACTTCTATCCTCTCTGAATCCATTTTTGACTCTTTCTGAGACATTTTTGGTCATTTCTATCCCTTTTTTGCCCATATCCTTCCCAGTTTTAAGACATTCTTGGCTATTTCCAACCCATTTTTTCCCACTTGTAACCTGTTTGTAGCAATTTTTGACCATTCCCAGGACATTTTTGGCCATTTCTATCCCTTTTTTGCTCATCTTTCCCAGTTTCAAGCCATGTTTGGATATTTCCAACCCATTTTACCCACTTCTAACCAGGTGGAAGGCTTTTTTGACCATTTCTATGCCTGTTTTGGTCATTTGTAACCCGCTTTTGCCCATATCTTTCCCTGTTTTTAGATATTTTTGCTATTTCCAACCTTTTTTTTCCCACATCTTGCCTGTTTGTAGCAATTTTTGACCATTCCCATTACATTTTTGGCCATTTTTATCCCTATTTACTCATATCTTTCCCAGTTTCAAGCCATGTTTGGATATTTCCAACCCATTTTGCCCACTTCTATCCTCTCTGAATCCATTTTTGACTCTTTCTGAGACATTTTTGGTCATTTCTACCCCTTTTTTGCCCATATCATTCCCAGTTTTAAGACATTTTTGGCTATTTCCAACCCATTTTTTCCCACTTGTAACCTGTTTGTAGCAATTTTTGACCATTCCCAGGACATTTTTGGCCATTTCTATCCCTTTTTTGCTCATCTTCCCCAGTTTCAAGACATGTTTGGATATTTCCAGCCCATTTTGCTCACTTCTATCCTCTCTGAATCCATTTTTGACTCTTTCTGAGACATTTTTGGTCATTTCTATCCCTTTTTTGCCCATATCATTCCCAGTTTTAAGACATTTTTGGCTATTTCCAACCCATTTTTTCCCACTTCTAACCTGCTAACCTGTTTGTAGCAATTTTTGACTATTCCCAAGACATTTTTGGCCATTTCTATCCCTTTTTTGCTCATCTTTCCCAGTTTCAAGCCATGTTTGGATATTTCCAACCCATTTTACCCACTTCTAACCTGTTGGAAGGCTTTTTTGACCATTTCAAAGCCTGTTTTGGTCATTTGTAACCCGCTTTTGCCCTTATATTTCCCTGTTTTTAGATATTTTTGCTATTTCCAACCTTTTTTTTCCCACATCTAACCTGTTTGTAGCAATTTTTGACCATTCCCATTACATTTTTGGCCATTTCTATCCCTTTTTTACTCATATCTTTCCCAGTTTCAAGCCATGTTTGGATATTTCCAACCCATTTTGCCCACTTCTATCCTCTCTGAATCCATTTTTTACTCTTTCTGAGACATTTTTGGTCATTTCTATCCCTTTTTTGCCCATATCCTTCCCAGTTTTAAGACATTTTTAGCTATTTCCAACCCATTTTTTCCCACTTGTAACCTGTTTGTAGCAATTTTTGACCATTCCCAGGACATTTTTGGCCATTTCTATCCCTTTTTTGCTCATCTTTCCCAGCTAAAAGCCATGTTTGGATATTTCCAACCCATTTTACCCACTTCTAACCAGGTGGAAGGCTTTTTTGACCATTTCTAAGCCTGTTTTGGTCATTTGTAACCCGCTTTTGCCCATATCTTTCCCTGTTTTTAGATATTTTTGCTATTTCCAACCTTTTTTTTCCCACATCTTGCCTGTTTGTAGCAATTTTTGACCATTCCCAGGACATTTTTGGCCATTTTTATCCCTATTTACTCATATCTTTCCCAGTTTCAAGCCATGTTTGGATATTTCCAACCCATTTTGCCCACTTCTATCCTCTCTGAATCCATTTTTGACTCTTTCTGAGACATTTTTGGTCATTTCTACCCCTTTTTTGCCCATATCATTCCCAGTTTTAAGACATTTTTGGCTATTTCCAACCCATTTTTTCCCACTTGTAACCTGTTTGTAGCAATTTTTGACCATTCCCAGGACATTTTTGGCCATTTCTATCCCTTTTTTGCTCATCTTCCCCAGTTTCTAGACATGTTTGGATATTTCCAGCCCATTTTGCTCACTTCTATCCTCTCTGAATCCATTTTTGACTCTTTCTGAGACATTTTTGGTCATTTCTATCCCTTTTTTGCCCATATCATTCCCAGTTTTAAGACATTTTTGGCTATTTCCAACCCATTTTTTCCCACTTCTAACCTGCTAACCTGTTTGTAGCAATTTTTGACTATTCCCAAGACATTTTTGGCCATTTCTATCCCTTTTTTGCTCATCTTTCCCAGTTTCAAGCCATGTTTGGATATTTCCAACCCATTTTACCCACTTCTAACCTGTTGGAAGGCTTTTTTGACCATTTCAAAGCCTGTTTTGGTCATTTGTAACCCGCTTTTGCCCTTATATTTCCCTGTTTTTAGATATTTTTGCTATTTCCAACCTTTTTTTTCCCACATCTAACCTGTTTGTAGCAATTTTTGACCATTCCCATTACATTTTTGGCCATTTCTATCCCTTTTTTACTCATATCTTTCCCAGTTTCAAGCCATGTTTGGATATTTCCAACCCATTTTGCCCACTTCTATCCTCTCTGAATCCATTTTTTACTCTTTCTGAGACATTTTTGGTCATTTCTATCCCTTTTTTGCCCATATCCATCCCAGTTTTAAGACATTTTTAGCTATTTCCAACCCATTTTTTCCCACTTCTAACCTGTTTGTAGCAATTTTTGACCATTCCCAAGACATTTTTGGCCATTTCTATCCCTTTTTCACTCATATTCTTCCGAGTTTCAAGCCATGTTTGGATATTTCCAACCCATTTTGCCCACTTCTATCCTCTCTGAATCCATTTTTGACTCTTTCTGAGACATTTTTGGTCATTTCTATCCCTTTTTTGCCCATATCCTTCCCAGTTTTAAGACATTCTTGGCTATTTCCAACCCATTTTTTCCCACTTGTAACCTGTTTGTAGCAATTTTTGACCATTCCCAGGACATTTTTGGCCATTTCTATCCCTTTTTTGCTCATCTTTCCCAGTTTCAAGCCATGTTTGGATATTTCCAACCCATTTTACCCACTTCTAACCAGGTGGAAGCCTTTTTTGACCATTTCTAAGCCTGTTTTGGTCATTTGTAACCCGCTTTTGCCCATATCTTTCCCTGTTTTTAGATATTTTTGCTATTTCCAACCTTTTTTTTCCCACATCGAACCTGTTTGTAGCAATTTTTGACCATTCCCAGGACATTTTTGGCCATTTTTATCCCTATTTACTCATATCTTTCCCAGTTTCAAGCCATGTTTGGATATTTCCAACCCATTTTGCCCACTTCTATCCTCTCTGAATCCATTTTTGACTCTTTCTGAGACATTTTTGGTCATTTCTATCCCTTTTTTGCCCATATCCTTCCCAGTTTTAAGACATTCTTGGCTATTTCCAACCCATTTTTTCCCACTTGTAACCTGTTTGTAGCAATTTTTGACCATTCCCAGGACATTTTTGGCCATTTCTATCCCTTTTTTGCTCATCTTTCCCAGTTTCAAGCCATGTTTGGATATTTCCAACCCATTTTACCCACTTCTAACCAGGTGGAAGGCTTTTTTGACCATTTCTAAGCCTGTTTTGGTCATTTGTAACCCGCTTTTGCCCATATCTTTCCCTGTTTTTAGATATTTTTGCTATTTCCAACCTTTTTTTTCCCGCATCTTGCCTGTTTGTAGCAATTTTTGACCATTCCCAGGACATTTTTGGCCATTTCTATCCCTTTTTTGCTCATCTTCCCCAGTTTCAAGACATGTTTGGATATTTCCAGCCCATTTTGCTCACTTCTATCCTCTCTGAATCCATTTTTGACTCTTTCTGAGACATTTTTGGTCATTTCTATCCCTTTTTTGCCCATATCATTCCCAGTTTTAAGACATTTTTGGCTATTTCCAACCCATTTTTTCCCACTTCTAACCTGCTAACCTGTTTGTAGCAATTTTTGACTATTCCCAAGACATTTTTGGCCATTTCTATCCCTTTTTTGCTCATCTTTCCCAGTTTCAAGCCATGTTTGGATATTTCCAACCCATTTTACCCACTTCTAACCTGTTGGAAGGCTTTTTTGACCATTTCAAAGCCTGTTTTGGTCATTTGTAACCCGCTTTTGCCCTTATATTTCCCTGTTTTTAGATATTTTTGCTATTTCCAACCTTTTTTTTCCCACATCTAACCTGTTTGTAGCAATTTTTGACCATTCCCATTACATTTTTGGCCATTTCTATCCCTTTTTTACTCATATCTTTCCCAGTTTCAAGCCATGTTTGGATATTTCCAACCCATTTTGCCCACTTCTATCCTCTCTGAATCCATTTTTTACTCTTTCTGAGACATTTTTGGTCATTTCTATCCCTTTTTTGCCCATATCCATCCCAGTTTTAAGACATTTTTAGCTATTTCCAACCCATTTTTTCCCACTTGTAACCTGTTTGTAGCAATTTTTGACCATTCCCAGGACATTTTTGGCCATTTCTATCCCTTTTTTGCTCATCTTTCCCAGCTAAAAGCCATGTTTGGATATTTCCAACCCATTTTACCCACTTCTAACCAGGTGGAAGGCTTTTTTGACCATTTCTAAGCCTGTTTTGGTCATTTGTAACCCGCTTTTGCCCATATCTTTCCCTGTTTTTAGATATTTTTGCTATTTCCAACCTTTTTTTTCCCACATCTTGCCTGTTTGTAGCAATTTTTGACCATTCCCAGGACATTTTTGGCCATTTTTATCCCTATTTACTCATATCTTTCCCAGTTTCAAGCCATGTTTGGATATTTCCAACCCATTTTGCCCACTTCTATCCTCTCTGAATCCATTTTTGACTCTTTCTGAGACATTTTTGGTCATTTCTACCCCTTTTTTGCCCATATCATTCCCAGTTTTAAGACATTTTTGGCTATTTCCAAACCATTTTTTCCCACTTGTAACCTGTTTGTAGCAATTTTTGACCATTCCCAGGACATTTTTGGCCATTTCTATCCCTTTTTTGCTCATCTTCCCCAGTTTCAAGACATGTTTGGATATTTCCAGCCCATTTTGCTCACTTCTATCCTCTCTGAATCCATTTTTGACTCTTTCTGAGACATTTTTGGTCATTTCTATCCCTTTTTTGCCCATATCATTCCCAGTTTTAAGACATTTTTGGCTATTTCCAACCCATTTTTTCCCACTTCTAACCTGCTAACCTGTTTGTAGCAATTTTTGACTATTCCCAAGACATTTTTGGCCATTTCTATCCCTTTTTTGCTCATCTTTCCCAGTTTCAAGCCATGTTTGGATATTTCCAACCCATTTTACCCACTTCTAACCTGTTGGAAGGCTTTTTTGACCATTTCAAAGCCTGTTTTGGTCATTTGTAACCCGCTTTTGCCCTTATATTTCCCTGTTTTTAGATATTTTTGCTATTTCCAACCTTTTTTTTCCCACATCTAACCTGTTTGTAGCAATTTTTGACCATTCCCATTACATTTTTGGCCATTTCTATCCCTTTTTTACTCATATCTTTCCCAGTTTCAAGCCATGTTTGGATATTTCCAACCCATTTTGCCCACTTCTATCCTCTCTGAATCCATTTTTGACTCTTTCTGAGACATTTTTGGTCATTTCTACCCCTTTTTTGCCCATATCATTCCCAGTTTTAAGACATTTTTGGCTATTTCCAACCCATTTTTTCCCACTTGTAACCTGTTTGTAGCAATTTTTGACCATTCCCAGGACATTTTTGGCCATTTCTATCCCTTTTTTGCTCATCTTCCCCAGTTTCTAGACATGTTTGGATATTTCCAGCCCATTTTGCTCACTTCTATCCTCTCTGAATCCATTTTTGACTCTTTCTGAGACATTTTTGGTCATTTCTATCCCTTTTTTGCCCATATCATTCCCAGTTTTAAGACATTTTTGGCTATTTCCAACCCATTTTTTCCCACTTCTAACCTGTTAACCTGTTTGTAGCAATTTTTGACTATTCCCAAGACATTTTTGGCCATTTCTATCCCTTTTTTGCTCATCTTTCCCAGTTTCAAGCCATGTTTGGATATTTCCAACCCATTTTACCCACTTCTAACCTGTTGGAAGGCTTTTTTGACCATTTCAAAGCCTGTTTTGGTCATTTGTAACCCGCTTTTGCCCTTATATTTCCCTGTTTTTAGATATTTTTGCTATTTCCAACCTTTTTTTTCCCACATCTAACCTGTTTGTAGCAATTTTTGACCATTCCCATTACATTTTTGGCCATTTCTATCCCTTTTTTACTCATATCTTTCCCAGTTTCAAGCCATGTTTGGATATTTCCAACCCATTTTGCCCACTTCTATCCTCTCTGAATCCATTTTTTACTCTTTCTGAGACATTTTTGGTCATTTCTATCCCTTTTTTGCCCATATCCATCCCAGTTTTAAGACATTTTTAGCTATTTCCAACCCATTTTTTCCCACTTCTAACCTGTTTGTAGCAATTTTTGACCATTCCCAAGACATTTTTGGCCATTTCTATCCCTTTTTCACTCATATTCTTCCGAGTTTCAAGCCATGTTTGGATATTTCCAACCCATTTTGCCCACTTCTATCCTCTCTGAATCCATTTTTGACTCTTTCTGAGACATTTTTGGTCATTTCTATCCCTTTTTTGCCCATATCCTTCCCAGTTTTAAGACATTCTTGGCTATTTCCAACCCATTTTTTCCCACTTGTAACCTGTTTGTAGCAATTTTTGACCATTCCCAGGACATTTTTGGCCATTTCTATCCCTTTTTTGCTCATCTTTCCCAGTTTCAAGCCATGTTTGGATATTTCCAACCCATTTTACCCACTTCTAACCAGGTGGAAGCCTTTTTTGACCATTTCTAAGCCTGTTTTGGTCATTTGTAACCCGCTTTTGCCCATATCTTTCCCTGTTTTTAGATATTTTTGCTATTTCCAACCTTTTTTTTCCCACATCGAACCTGTTTGTAGCAATTTTTGACCATTCCCAGGACATTTTTGGCCATTTTTATCCCTATTTACTCATATCTTTCCCAGTTTCAAGCCATGTTTGGATATTTCCAACCCATTTTGCCCACTTCTATCCTCTCTGAATCCATTTTTGACTCTTTCTGAGACATTTTTGGTCATTTCTATCCCTTTTTTGCCCATATCCTTCCCAGTTTTAAGACATTCTTGGCTATTTCCAACCCATTTTTTCCCACTTGTAACCTGTTTGTAGCAATTTTTGACCATTCCCAGGACATTTTTGGCCATTTCTATCCCTTTTTTGCTCATCTTTCCCAGTTTCAAGCCATGTTTGGATATTTCCAACCCATTTTACCCACTTCTAACCAGGTGGAAGCCTTTTTTGACCATTTCTAAGCCTGTTTTGGTCATTTGTAACCCGCTTTTGCCCATATCTTTCCCTGTTTTTAGATATTTTTGCTATTTCCAACCTTTTTTTTCCCACATCTTGCCTGTTTGTAGCAATTTTTGACCATTCCCAGGACATTTTTGGCCATTTTTATCCCTATTTACTCATATCTTTCCCAGTTTCAGGCCATGTTTGGATATTTCCAACCCATTTTGCTCACTTCTATCCTCTCTGAATCCATTTTTGACTCTTTCTGAGACATTTTTGGTCATTTCTATCCCTTTTTTGCCCATATCCTTCCCAGTTTTAAGACATTCTTGGCTATTTCCAACCCATTTTTTCCCACTTCTAACCTGTTTGTAGCAATTTTTGACCATTCCCAAGACATTTTTGGCCATTTCTATCCCTTTTTCACTCATATCCTTCCGAGTTTCAAGCCATGTTTGGATATTTCCAACCCATTTTGCCCACTTCTATCCTCTCTGAATCCATTTTTAACTCTTTCTGAGACATTTTTGGTCATTTCTATCCCTTTTTTGCCCATATCCTTCCCAGTTTTAAGACATTCTTGGCTATTTCCAACCCATTTTTTCCCACTTGTAACCTGTTTGTAGCAATTTTTGACCATTCCCAAGACATTTTTGGCCATTTCTATCCCTTTTTCACTCATATTCTTCCGAGTTTCAAGCCATGTTTGGATATTTCCAACCCATTTTACCCACTTCTAACCAGGTGGAAGGCTTTTTTGACCATTTCTAAGCCTGTTTTGGTCATTTGTAACCCGCTTTTGCCCATATCTTTCCCTGTTTTTAGATATTTTTGCTATTTCGAACCTTTTTTTTCCCACATCGAACCTGTTTGTAGCAATTTTTGACCATTCCCATTACATTTTTGGCCATTTTTATCCCTATTTACTCATATCTTTCCCAGTTTCAAGCCATGTTTGGATATTTCCAACCCATTTTGCCCACTTCTATCCTCTCTGAATCCATTTTTGACTCTTTCTGAGACATTTTTGGTCATTTCTATCCCTTTTTTGCCCATATCCTTCCCAGTTTTAAGACATTCTTGGCTATTTCCAACCCATTTTTTCCCACTTGTAACCTGTTTGTAGCAATTTTTGACCATTCCCAGGACATTTTTGGCCATTTCTATCCCTTTTTTGCTCATCTTTCCCAGTTTCAAGCCATGTTTGGATATTTCCAACCCATTTTACCCACTTCTAACCAGGTGGAAGGCTTTTTTGACCATTTCTAAGCCTGTTTTGGTCATTTGTAACCCGCTTTTGCCCATATCTTTCCCTGTTTTTAGATATTTTTGCTATTTCCAACCTTTTTTTTCCCACATCTTGCCTGTTTCTAGCAATTTTTGACCATTCCCATTACATTTTTGGCCATTTCTATCCCTATTTACTCATATCTTTCCCAGTTTCAAGCCATGTTTGGATATTTCCAACCCATTTTGCCCACTTCTATCCTCTCTGAATCCATTTTTGACTCTTTCTGAGACATTTTTGGTCATTTCTACCCTTTTTTGCCCATATCATTCCCAGTTTTAAGACATTTTGGCTATTTCCAACCCATTTTTTCCCACTTGTAACCTGTTTGTAGCAATTTTTGACCATTCCCAGGACATTTTTGGCCATTTCTATCCCTTTTTTGCTCATCTTCCCCAGTTTCAAGACATGTTTGGATATTTCCAGCCCATTTTGCTCACTTCTATCCTCTCTGAATCCATTTTTGACTCTTTCTGAGACATTTTTGGTCATTTCTATCCCTTTTTTGCCCATATCATTCCAGTTTTAAGACATTTTTGGCTATTTCCAACCCATTTTTTCCCACTTCTAACCTGCTAACCTGTTTGTAGCAATTTTTGACTATTCCCAAGACATTTTTGGCCATTTCTATCCCTTTTTTGCTCATCTTTCCCAGTTTCAAGCCATGTTTGGATATTTCCAACCCATTTTACCCACTTCTAACCTGTTGGAAGGCTTTTTTGACCATTTCAAAGCCTGTTTTGGTCATTTGTAACCCGCTTTTGCCCTTATATTTCCCTGTTTTTAGATATTTTTGCTATTTCCAACCTTTTTTTTCCCACATCTAACCTGTTTGTAGCAATTTTTGACCATTCCCATTACATTTTTGGCCATTTCTATCCCTTTTTTACTCATATCTTTCCCAGTTTCAAGCCATGTTTGGATATTTCCAACCCATTTTGCCCACTTCTATCCTCTCTGAATCCATTTTTGACTCTTTCTGAGACATTTTTGGTCATTTCTATCCCTTTTTTGCCCATATCATTCCCAGTTTTAAGACATTTTTAGCTATTTCCAACCCATTTTTTCCCACTTCTAACCTGTTTGTAGCAATTTTTGACCATTCCCAAGACATTTTTGGCCATTTCTATCCCTTTTTCACTCATATTCTTCCGAGTTTCAAGCCATGTTTGGATATTTCCAACCCATTTTGCCCACTTCTATCCTCTCTGAATCCATTTTTGACTCTTTCTGAGACATTTTTGGTCATTTCTATCCCTTTTTTGCCCATATCCTTCCCAGTTTTAAGACATTCTTGGCTATTTCCAACCCATTTTTTCCCACTTCTAACCTGTTTGTAGCAATTTTTGACCATTCCCAGGACATTTTTGGCCATTTCTATCCCTTTTTTGCTCATCTTTCCCAGTTTCAAGCCATGTTTGGATATTTCCAACCCATTTTACCCACTTCTAACCAGGTGGAAGCCTTTTTTGACCATTTCTAAGCCTGTTTTGGTCATTTGTAACCCGCTTTTGCCCATATCTTTCCCTGTTTTTAGATATTTTTGCTATTTCCAACCTTTTTTTTCCCACATCGAACCTGTTTGTAGCAATTTTTGACCATTCCCAGGACATTTTTGGCCATTTTTATCCCTATTTACTCATATCTTTCCCAGTTTCAAGCCATGTTTGGATATTTCCAACCCATTTTGCCCACTTCTATCCTCTCTGAATCCATTTTTGACTCTTTCTGAGACATTTTTGGTCATTTCTATCCCTTTTTTGCCCATATCCTTCCAGTTTTAAGACATTCTTGGCTATTTCCAACCCATTTTTTCCCACTTGTAACCTGTTTGTAGCAATTTTTGACCATTCCCAGGACATTTTTGGCCATTTCTATCCCTTTTTTGCTCATCTTTCCCAGTTTCAAGCCATGTTTGGATATTTCCAACCCATTTTACCCACTTCTAACCAGGTGGAAGCCTTTTTTGACCATTTCTAAGCCTGTTTTGGTCATTTGTAACCCGCTTTTGCCCATATCTTTCCCTGTTTTTAGATATTTTTGCTATTTCCAACCTTTTTTTTCCCACATCTTGCCTGTTTGTAGCAATTTTTGACCATTCCCAGGACATTTTTGGCCATTTTTATCCCTATTTACTCATATCTTTCCCAGTTTCAGGCCATGTTTGGATATTTCCAACCCATTTTGCTCACTTCTATCCTCTCTGAATCCATTTTTGACTCTTTCTGAGACATTTTTGGTCATTTCTATCCCTTTTTTGCCCATATCCTTCCCAGTTTTAAGACATTCTTGGCTATTTCCAACCCATTTTTTCCCACTTCTAACCTGTTTGTAGCAATTTTTGACCATTCCCAAGACATTTTTGGCCATTTCTATCCCTTTTTTGCTCATCTTTCCCAGTTTCAAGCCATGTTTGGATATTTCCAACCCATTTTACCCACTTCTAACCTATTGGAAGGGTTTTTTGACCATTTCTAAGCCTGTTTTGGTCATTTGTAACCCGCTTTTGCCCATATCTTTCCCTGTTTTTAGATATTTTTGCTATTTCCAACCTTTTTTTTCCCACATCTTGCCTGTTTCTAGCAATTTTTGACCATTCCCATTACATTTTTGGCCATTTCTATCCCTATTTACTCATATCTTTCCCAGTTTCAAGCCATGTTTGGATATTTCCAACCCATTTTGCCCACTTCTATCCTCTCTGAATCCATTTTTGACTCTTTCTGAGACATTTTTGGTCATTTCTACCCCTTTTTTGCCCATATCATTCCCAGTTTTAAGACATTTTTGGCTATTTCCAACCCATTTTTCCCACTTGTAACCTGTTTGTAGCAATTTTTGACCATTCCCAGGACATTTTTGGCCATTTCTATCCCTTTTTTGCTCATCTCCCCAGTTTCAAGACATGTTTGGATATTTCCAGCCCATTTTGCTCACTTCTATCCTCTCTGAATCCATTTTTGACTCTTTCTGAGACATTTTTGGTCATTTCTATCCCTTTTTTTGCCCATATCATTCCCAGTTTTAAGACATTTTGGCTATTTCCAACCCATTTTTTCCCACTTCTAACCTGCTAACCTGTTTGGAGCAATTTTTGACTATTCCCAAGACATTTTTGGCCATTTCTATCCCTTTTTGCTCAATCTTTCCCAGTTTCAAGCCATGTTTGGATATTTTCCAACCCATTTTACCCACTTCTAACCTGTTGGAAGGCTTTTTGACCATTTCAAAGCCTGTTTTGGTCATTTGTAACCCGCTTTTGCCCTTATATTTCCCTGTTTTTAGATATTTTTGCTATTTCCAACCTTTTTTTTCCCACATCTAACCTGTTTGTAGCAATTTTTGACCATTCCCATTACATTTTTGGCCATTTCTATCCCTTTTTTACTCATATCCTTCCCAGTTTTAAGACATTCTTGGCTATTTTCCAACCCATTTTTTCCCACTTGTAACCTGTTTGTAGCAATTTTTGACCATTCCCAAGACATTTTTGGCCATTTCTATCCCTTTTTCACTCATATTCTTCCGAGTTTCAAGCCATGTTTGGATATTCCAACCCATTTTACCCACTTCTAACCAGGTGGAAGGCTTTTTTGACCATTTCTAAGCCTGTTTTTGGTCATTTGTAACCCGCTTTTTGCCCATATCTTTCCCTGTTTTTAGATATTTTTGCTATTTCGAACCTTTTTTTTCCCACATCGAACCTGTTTGTAGCAATTTTTGACCATTCCCATTACATTTTTGGCCATTTTATCCCTATTTACTCATATCTTTCCCAGTTTCAAGCCATGTTTGGATATTTCCAACCCATTTTGCCCACTTCTATCCTCTCTGAATCCATTTTTGACTCTTTCTGAGACATTTTTGGTCATTTCTATCCCTTTTTTGCCATATCCTTCCCAGTTTTAAGACATTCTTGGCTATTTCCAACCCATTTTTTCCACTTGTAACCTGTTTGTAGCAATTTTTGACCATTCCCAGGACATTTTTGGCCATTTCTATCCCTTTTTTGCTCATCTTTCCCAGTTTCAAGCCATGTTTGGATATTTCCAACCCATTTTACCCACTTCTAACCAGGTTGGAAGGCTTTTTTGACCATTTCTAAGCCTGTTTTGGTCATTTGTAACCCGCTTTTGCCCATATCTTTCCCTGTTTTTTAGATATTTTTGCTATTTCCAACCTTTTTTTTTCCCACATCTTGCCTGTTTCTAGCAATTTTTGACCATTCCCATTACATTTTTGGCCATTTCTATCCCTATTTACTCATATCTTTCCCAGTTTCAAGCCATGTTTGGATATTTCCAACCCATTTTGCCCACTTCTATCCTCTCTGAATCCATTTTTGACTCTTTCTGAGACATTTTTGGTCATTTCTACCCCTTTTTTGCCCATATCATTCCCAGTTTTAAGACATTTTGGCTATTTCCAACCCATTTTTTCCCACTTGTAACCTGTTTGTAGCAATTTTTGACCATTCCCAGGACATTTTTGGCCATTTCTATCCCTTTTTTGCTCATCTTCCCCAGTTTCAAGACATGTTTGGATATTTCCAGCCCATTTTGCTCACTTCTATCCTCTCTGAATCCATTTTTGACTCTTTCTGAGACATTTTTGGTCATTTCTATCCCTTTTTTGCCCATATCATTCCCAGTTTTAAGACATTTTTGGCTATTTCCAACCCATTTTTTCCCACTTCTAACCTGCCTAACCTGTTTGGAGCAATTTTTGACTATTCCCAAGACATTTTTGGCCATTTCTATCCCTTTTTTGCTCATCTTTCCCAGTTTCAAGCCATGTTTGGATATTTCCAACCCATTTTACCCACTTCTAACCTGTTGGAAGGCTTTTTTGACCATTTCAAAGCCTGTTTTGGTCATTTGTAACCCGCTTTTGCCCTTATATTTCCCTGTTTTTAGATATTTTTGCTATTTCCAACCTTTTTTTTCCCACATCTAACCTGTTTGTAGCAATTTTTTGACCATTCCCATTACATTTTTGGCCATTTCTATCCCTTTTTTACTCATATCTTCCCAGTTTCAGCCATGTTTGGATATTTCCAACCCATTTTGCCCACTTCTATCCTCTCTGAATCATTTTTGACTCTTTCTGAGACATTTCTTGGTCATTTCTATCCCTTTTTTGCCCATATCCTTCCAGTTTTAAGACATTTTTGGCTATTTCCAACCCATTTTTTCCAACTTGTACCTGTTTGTAGCAATTTTTGACCATTCCCAGGACATTTTGGCCATTTCTATCCCTTTTTTGCTCATCTTCCCCAGTTTTCTAGACCATGTTTGGATATTTCAGCCCATTTTGCTCACTTCTATCCTCTCTGAATCCCATTTTTGACTCTTTCTGAGACATTTTTGGTCATTTCTATCCCTTTTTTGCCCAATCATTCCAGTTTTAAGACATTTTTG